>JAVGWX010000011.1:42243356-42370856 GCA_036924085.1 Ariolimax columbianus | reverse complement strand
AAGTGTTGATGGAAAAGCTGAAAACAGCAAAAAGAATAACCGCACTCATAACAAACAATTCGCGCACCACAGCATTGAAACAATATTGACATGTCGCAACTAGGCACAAACATTCACCTTAGTATTAAACGACCTCAGGCAATGAAACAGGCTCAGTTCTGGTGGCCTCGAAAGTCGATAAATCCGTACACATTATAGACTGATAAACCACTTTAGCGTGGATATAACAACAGCCATCGCAAAGTGGATCTCTAGGTCACGTCTTGTAACTTCTATTGTGGAGAATGATGTGTTGGATTTTGAGTTTATAGAGCTCTTCACAGCGTAAAGTGATGCTTTCTAATTTGCCAATAGGTCGACACAACTAATGTCCGACGAGAAATAAATTCAAGTAATGACGTTATGGAGAACTGAAAGTGTCTGTTGTTACATTGTTTTGTTGTTGGTGGTAATCAATAACAACTCATGCAGTGGTAGCACATGGTGATCAAAAGTCTCTGTACACCTATTGTTCTCCATATTTCTGTTCCGCTGGAGGTTTGTTGCCAAGTCAGCAATTGTGATAATAGTGTTTTCTGTGAGGCATGTACATTCTAAGTGGAATATGTGTTACTGTGTGCGGCAGAATACATACAGGATGCTCAACAGCGAATCCAGGCACATTTTTCGAAGATCATGATGCTACATCGTAATGACGTGCGGCAGTTGATTATGAAATTCCGGGACACCGGTTACATGTGTAACGTTAGCGGATCTGAAAGTGAATCAATACTAACAGAGGGGATAGTGTTGGATATCTTAGACCGCATGCCCAAAGTCTGAGGGACTCCGTCAGGAAATTATCTCAGCATAAATTAGACTATAACAAGTTTTTTTTTAACATTTAGCCACACACAATTACAAGAGGGCATAGCTACAAGTTAACTAAAGAGAGGTCCAGATTTGATATTAGGAAATATTTTTTTAGTCAGAGAGTGGTGAATGCTTGAAATGCATTGCCAGGTGAGGTAGTGGAGGCAGGGACAGTTAATGCATTTAAGAATAAATTGGATGTGCATAGCTTTTAGAGCAAGGTGATGTAAATGAAACTGGTTGTATACAGACTCTGCAGGGTCTTCTAAACCAGTATAAAGACGTTAAGTTAAATTAAGTTTGGGGTCTCAAATGGCATAGCCCACACGACTTTAAAAAGAAGCCTAGGCTTACACTCTTAGGAAATTACAGCTGTGCATGCATTAAGACCTGGCGACAGCGCTAAGCGGGTAACGTTATGCGTGTGGTTTCTGGATTTTCTTGACCGTAAAGGAGAGGACATTTTGGACTTCAAATTCTTAACAGACGAGGTATCCTTACATTTTTCGGGGTCCACGTCAACATTAACAACTCGCACTTCTGGTGTGCCTACAGTGTCCATGAGTTGCAAGAGTTTTCTCTACATGATGATACGGTTGTTGTTTGGGTTGGAATGTCACAGGGCGCAAAGTCGTATACTCATTTTTCACTGATACATTCGACAGCAACTATTGTGTACTATTGTGGTAGAGTTTAGGTTTCGCTGAGTAGTTACTTATCTAGAGTGTTACAACATGTATCCACACCACGACACGGCTTCACACAGTAAATAACACAATACACACTATCTAAAAAAATGTAACATTTAATAACAATCTCCACAAAACAATATTAGCAAAAAGAACAAATTACATCTTAAGTAAATGATCATATGTTATATATAATTATGTTAAATCTACATCGGAGGTTTTAAGCACTAGTTTATGAATATTTCCTCCAAACTGACTAACCCAAGCTCTCGCCGCTACGCTCCCCTTATCTGCATGCTCGACACACACTGCCAAACTCGTCCTCACGATCGTACTACGTACTCTGCCGTTCTGTGTATTCACACACAATCAGATCACCTTCATTCGGGTGGTCTCTAAATATACATACACTCGGTTTACGTATGCTCAGGCGATCTATGCATTCAAATGTAATTAGATCACGTCACTTATAGTCGGAATCACGTACTCATTTATAGTTACACACTCAGTCAATCCGTGCATATACATACCTAAGAACACACATCGTTCCCAAAGTGTCCTGCACAATACCACAGACATTCAGATCTCGTCCTTCGGCGATATGCACATTCACAATTACTTCGATCTCTTCACGTATTCTTATATTCATATGTAACTAGATCACCCATCGTTCACTAGGTGTCCTGCACTTACGATACATATTCATATCGCTTACTGTTCTCAGGGTGTCCAACACACTCGAAGGTGTATGCTGGTTCAAGTACCCTGCAAACTCACTTTATCTCTCAGTCTGCTAGACTACTGACAGCCTATCAATCTCTTCCCCAACCAGTCTTAAGTCTTCCTCTCCTAGCCAGTTTTTCAGTTTCTCTCTCCTAGCCAGTATTTTAATCTCTATCTCCTAGCCAGTCTGTTTGAGTTCATCTTTGCCGAGTATTTTATAGTCTCAAGCAACATCATGGCTGTCTAATGGTCTCCTGTTGGTTGTCTGTCTTAGTCGTCACTCTAATTTGGCAATACCTCGAACTATTTGTTATTGGATGATTAACCTCGAATCACTGTCACAACTCAATGTCTTGTAGCCGGACGTGCCGGCATTTGACTGTCACTAACCACCACTACGATGATTCTGAACGCCAGAGTAATCAGCTACGAACCCCCACCTGTACCAGACAAATGCTTCCCCCCTCCCAACTCCTCGTTTCCTTTGTCGAGTTATTGTCGAAACGGTGAGTGATCTTGGCACGTACCCAGGCAGCCTTTGTTCCCATAGTCGTCAGCCTAATCACCCCTAAATACCCATGGTCCAGCTACAATGGTTACACTATTAGAATATAAAGTATCCTCTCATTGCGCAATTGACCGAAGATGAAATTATCAAGCGCTACTGCTCATGTCATACGACGCATATATTTATGGCACTTTTGGGCAAAGTGCTTCCGGACACAATCATTTCTAAAACCATTGGACCTCCACGATTTCCGGATCTTTCTTCGCCCAGTTTTTTTTAATTTTCTGGGGCGCGATGTTATCTTGTTTATTTGTGTTATCGGATAATCCCCACACAATTCATAATTTGAAGAAGAGAATCACAGAATACATTTGCAATTTGGATCATAAAATATTAAACAGAGCCTTCGAGAACAAGATTCGGACAGTTAAGAAATGTCTGGAAATTTGTGGGCACACTTTGAACACTGCCTGCAACTACGATGAAACGTGATTTCAGTCATTTTAACTGTTTTTGTGTTGTCTGTATTGTAACCATAAGGTGCACAGCGACTTTTTGATCATTCTGTATTAATCTTTGGTTAAATTTAGTGTAGAATGTTGTACCAAAAACAGTCGAACGGACATTTGCAAGTTACTCAAGGACACTCATTTAGAAATGTTCGATATAAACATATAAAGTAAAAGACCCATTGACCTCACCGGGACAACCACGAAACAAAACCCACGTTACGACCACAAAGCCCTCGTCAGGAACAAAGAAGAAACTAAAACAACTAACAATTCACAAAATAGGCTGCCTTTTCACTTCTGTATTTGTTGTCGTTTCCATTATCTACGAAGTTCTACAAAAGGCATAACCCTTTAGCCTCTTATCTCTGCTGCAGAGTCCCAAGGTTTGATGAACTGAGCATGCTGTTCTCATGCCCGACAACCGCATACTTGATGATGATCATCGTCCATCACGAGTGATGAAAACCTTTCTCTTTGTTCAACGGTGTTAAATCTTTTCTCTTGCCGTGTCTGCTGAAATTGGTGATTTGCACGGTGATTTGGTTTAAAGTGAGGAAGAAACTGAGTCATTTGTCTACTTCACTCTCTAGTCATGAGCTACCTTTGGCCAGTGGCAAGATTTTGTCGAGACAATGGATGCAGATTTTTCCTCAGGGTTTACGCTCAAAGTCTTTCCCGTAAACAGGTACTCCGCAAGGAAGTTGAGGGAGATGACATCTATCATTGTGTGTCGTGCTTTTCAATTACCGCAAGAGGTCGTAGGGCTACCACTCAGCGTGTGAGTTGTGTTGGGCATCTCTCCCTGGCCGTGTTCTAGTTTATTATAGTCGTGTCTAATTTACAGTCACACCAAAACCGACGCAAAATGCAGCTATGGCGAAGGGTGCCAATCTCGCGAAGTTCAGCCGTGTGAACTAGACCGTGAAAATACAACACATGTTTAAGCGTAGTGTTAATTCATATAGCCGATATCCAGGCAAGAATAATCAGATGGAAAAAAGAACCCACAAAGAACGTACGAATTAGCCACTCGAAATAGAAAACAACAACACGTTTCCTTGAACACAAGTGTAAGTCGTCGACTAGTGTGAATTCCAAGCAAATCCGTGGCCTGACCTTTAGTGGCGGGTTGTCGTAGATTTTCTCACATTCCAAGCGTGCTGATGAAGGTGGACCGGGGTCCTCCAGGCGGTTCTGCTATGCTTAGCTTCATCTGTCACTCGCTACTGCTAGGATCACGTCAATCCCTCACCTCGTTAGCCAGGCTGCCATGAAAACAGCTCGATTACAAGGGTTCTACCAGGAAGCCAAGATGAGGGTCTTGGCCAGTATATTTTGCCTGACCCTGGCTATTATGTTTGATCAGTGTGTTTTGCCTGACCAGATGTTAGTCTTCCTACCCTCATGCTGCTCTATCACTGCATCCTCCTCCTCATCATCATCATGATCATTATTATCATTATCATCATGAACATCATCATTATCCTCATCATTATCCTCATCATTATCCTCATCATTATCGTCATCATCATCATCATCATCATGATCATTATTATTATCATCATAATGAACATCATCATTTTTCTCATCATTATCGTCATCATCGTCCTAATCCTCATCATCATCATCATCATGATCATTATTATTATCATCATCATCAACATCATCATTATCGTCATCTTCATTATCATCACCATCATTATTGTCATAATCATCATCATCATTATCGTCATCATCAAATTATTACTATTTTAAGATTTATGTTGCCACATAACAATGGGACAATGCTATATTCTTTCGTGGGTTGTTATTCAGCAGTTGTTTTATTTCATTCCTTTGTATATATTTATTCTTTATTCATCCGTTTGTTATCTACTTTGTTACATATCATATACCACTATATCACGAAACAGAGCTGCTAAGACCCTTCTACGCCTCTACGCGGTGATCCTGGATACTGGCTGCGGCAGGGCAGACTGGCTAAGAAGAAGGGATCGAAGAGGGAATGCTAACCCTGTCCTAAAAAATGCTTGCTGAAGTCGTTTGTGTTGGATCGATAGGTGCAAATATCGCAGTGAAGCTGTAAACTACGACACAACGCATTCCGTTCTCTGGACTACATTCGGCTACTTAAGCCCTTTTAGGGTTTGGTAGCGGGAGTTTGAGAACCAAAGACGCCAAGCCCATATACCACCTATTCTCTCAGATAATTTGTGCTAGTTTTAATACTGATATTGGTTTAATTTATGTTGTTGTTTTTTTGTATGATGTTTTTGTTTGTTCAGCCCCTGATGAAAACCTATTTAGATGAAACTTCCGTGCACACCTGTTACTTTTGTCATGTATAATTGATTTTGATCCTTCTTTGCTTTTCAACACACGTGGTTTTGATTAACACATGTTGAAAAGAGCGTGAACTTAATGATATCTGGTGTATTGTTAGACAATACTCAGGAAACAATTGTTATACTTCCTAAATATGACGTACTTAGTTGCCTCCCTTCTGCCTTGCAGTGTATATGTTTTCCAGAAATATTAAAACAGTATTCTATCCATTGACTTCCTCTTAGCCTGGTTCCAATGTAGTTCTCGTCTCTTATGAACTGTTTTATGCTGTCCTCCTCCTCCTCCTCGCTTTCGCCTCATTTCTCTATTCCACAAGGCGGCGTGCGTTACACTGTGGTTTCTATTTTGCGCCTGTCGGCCCAGTGCATCCGACTTCAGCATGCATTTTATGTAAGGGTCTGCTTCCTCCTGCATTTTCTAAGGGTTTGCTTCCCCGGGGTAACGGCCGGTGCTGTGATGGGGATCGAACCCAGCACCTTCTGGTTGTGAGCCGTTCCACTTAACCACTAGGCCACGCCGTCCCCGTTTTATGCTGTCAATCCAGAGGATTTTGGATCGTCCTATGAGGGAGAGGGGGGGTGGTGGGGAGTGGGGGGGTGGGGGGGGGGGGGTTCTCGTCTGAATCCGTGGCCATTTGCTTCCCATGTCTGCCGTGGTAGCGGAATTTCTTTCATTCTGCAAACATGGCCAAATCATCTAAGCCGAGGTTGGTCCACTCAAGTCTGCAAACGCTAGACTCGAGATCTTGTTATATCGCCTAATTTCGGACCTTGTATCTTTGTTATTAGAAACCCCCTTCCTTAGATACCTCATTTCCAAAGCTAGGAACTGACTTTTCTGGGTTGTCGTCGTTACCCCATGACTCACTTCCATAAGTATAAACTGGTTCATAGGTGGAGTGGCATACAGCCATCTTAGGTGTGTGTGTCTGTTTAAAAAAAAAAATATTTCTCTTTTATTCAGGAATCCTTTATTTATAACAAAATATAAAATTAGCCTTCAGCTGAGCGTAAACCATGTATTTACGATAGCAGACGCGATATTAATCTGCTAATCAAATGTCAGAACTCTACAGACAGGAATACACAATTCTAAATAATCGATGCGAGAACTCCACAGACAGGAATTTACAATTCTGAATAATCGATGATAGATCTTTACAGCGACGAATACACAATTCTGAATAATTGATGCCAGAACTCTACAGACAGGAATACACAATTCTAAATAATTGATGCCAGAACTCCGCAGACAGGAATACACATTTGTGTATAATCGATTCCAGATATTTAGAGAGAGGAATACACAATTCAAAATAATCAAGTGCCAGAACTCTGCAGACAGGAATACACGATTCTGAATAATCGAGTACCAGAACTTTACAGATAGGAATGCACAATTCTAAATAACCGATGCAGAACTATACAGAGATCATTACACAATTCTAAATAATCGATGTCAGAACTCAACATACAGAAATACACAATTCTGAATTATCGATACTGGGCTCTACAGAGAGGAATACACAATTCTGAATAATCGATGTCAGAGCTCTTCAGAGAGAAATACACAATTCTGAAAACAACAAATTCTTTCTCATAATGGAAACTGTATCACTTAATCTTCCCGGCGTTAACTGTGTCTGAGAAGACAACAACACATGTCTCTGTAACTTTTATTCTATTGCTGATCGGATGAACAGCTAGACCGAGTACGCATCAAGCAGAACGTGAACAGCTTATATACTAGTGCACGAAACTATGCATGTATGTCTCCAAGACCGCTTGACATACACAATAACACGCAACTTGTTCGATAATATACAATCGATTTCTCATGTTTCATCATATGTGCTGTCAGCGGACATGTCTCGACGCGATATAACGTTTCAAATAGATTGAAATAATAAAATATATCATATTCGGCGTGTCAAAATGTTCCTATTAATTGATTAATTAACGATCAAAGGCTGTATTAATTTCTTTTCAAAGTTGTCACGTAGAACAATCTATATGTGTGTGTATATGTGTGTGACTGCGTGCATGCGTGTAAGGGTAGATGTAGGTGTAAATGTGTGTGTGTGTGTGCGTGCGTGCGTCCGCGTGTGTGTTTTTTAAAGATAGATTCAGATTAAATATTTTTGTTAGTCATAAGGTGCGGAGCGTTTGGAATGCATTGCCACATGATGTGGTTAAGCCAGGCTCAGTTAATGCATTACAAAGTAGATTGGATGCTCACAGTATAAGTGAACAGAAATAAACTGGTTGTAAACATACTCTGTATAGCCCTAACACATCACTTGCATGAAGGTAAGATTGACGTGGCATGTATCCAAGAAACGCACCTCAACAGCAATCATAAATTCTCAATCAGAGGATACCAGGTCTTCCGCCTGGATAGAGAAGGTCACAAAGGAGGGGTTCTGATACTGACCCGTAACTGCATACCGAGTAGCGCGGTATCTGTCAATCACACTGGACAAGCAGAAATTGTAGGAGTTGACATAATGGCTCAAGAGACGAAGATCCGCATCTTCAACCTGTATGGACCACCAAATAAGGACCTATCTCTCTCGAGTATGCATAGTAGTTGGAGACTTCAACAGCCACTTGGAGAGATGGGGATACTCGGACATAGACAGCAGAGGTGACGAAGTGGAAGATTGGGAGATAGACACAAATCTCCATCTAATCAATAGGCCGGAGGATAGCCCTAGCTTCTATTCTAGAACATGGTATACCACCTCTACTTCAGATTTGGCCTTCGTCACAGTGGACATTCACCATAAAATAGACCGCCAGGTGCTAAACCAATTGGCAGGTAGCGACCACAGGCTAATTAGGCTAGAAATTGATATGGAAATAGGCCCACAGGAAACGAAACCGCTTCCACGTTGGAATTACAAACGAGCCGACTGGGACAGATTTGCAAGCCTGACAGATGGGCTGTGTGAAACCATCAACACACGGAACAACAAAATGAAGCCCATGGTGGAAAGCCTAAGCAAAGCAATAATACAAGCTGCCACTGAAACCATCCCAAGAGGGGCAAGGAAAAATTATAAGCCCTATTGGAATGATGAGTTGCAGAAAGCGGAAGACGCAGTCACAAATGCTAAGAACATGGCAGAGCGAGAACAATATATGGAGGGACATATCACCCTCAAAGCCGCGACGGCGAAATACAAATACACTCTAAACCAAAAAGCAAGAAAAGCTGGAAAAACAAAACAGAAAGCCTCAACTTAGACAAAGAAGGGAACAAACTATGGAAGCTAGTCAGAGCCATGAATGACGAAACTCCGTCGAACGAACAAATTACCATCAAGCAGGGCGAAAACTTGCTCACTGGAAAAAAAGCCGCAAACGCTTTTGTTGAACACTATGCCAGAGCGAACCACATAGATGTCCCTGCAGATAGGTATAAGGACATTAATGAAGAGCAAAAGGGGCACGACAACATCAATATGGCACCAGAAGAGCATATGATGGCAAAATTAACAATGAACGAAATGGAAGAGGCTATGAGAACATTAAAGAAAAGGAAATCTCACGGAAAAGTCGGGATAACAAACGAAATGCTGATGGGGCTGGGCCAAACAGCAAAGAGGAAACTGCTATCAGTCTTGAACCAAAGCTGGAAAAGGGGTATTGTACCCCAGGCATGGAAAGACGCAGTACTTGTACCAGTTACAAAGAAAGGAAAAGACAAAACAGATCCAAATGGATACAGGTCTATCAGCCTACTGAGATGTTTCGGCAAACTGGTGGAATATATGATAAACACCAGACTGATGTGGCATCTGGAAGAAAAACGCATACTAATTCCACAGCAAGCAGGCTTTAGACAGCACAGATCCATTGAGGATCAGGTCATCCTCATAGCCCAGGAAATAGAAGATGCCTACCAGGAACAGAAACACACAGTAGCGGTTTGGGTGGACCTGGAAAAGGCATTTGACAAAGTCTGGAAAGACGGACTTAGAGTCAAACTAAGAAGAAGTGAAGTTTGTCGGAAAATGTACAAGTGGATCAATCACTACCTCAAAAACAGAACGGCCAGAGTTCAAGTACAAGGCCAGAGTTCAAGTACAAGGTCAGATGAGCAAAAAGGTGATACTTGAGCAGGGAGTACCCCACACTCTTCCTGGTGTATATAAATGACATTACAGAGAATATACCAAGAAGAGTCCATAGCTCAATGTTTGCAGACGATCTGGCTATGTGGACCTCTGAAAAGAATCTCACCATAGCAAGAAATCGGATGCAGCAGGCCCTAACATTGCTGGAAGAGTGGGCGAACTCAGGGCTGGTCAAAATAAACGAGGAGAAAACGACATGTACAATATTCTCGCTATCAATCAAACCCCAAAACACAAAATTAAGTCTAAATGGCAAATACCTGCAGCCAAACGACAACCGAAACTACCTGGGAGTCACATTTGATCGGCGCATGACATGGAAAAGTCAGATCGAGAGAAACCGAATGAGAGCCAGAGAAAGAATGGCAATAATGAGGAAACTTGCTGGCACAAGCTGGGGAGCAGACGAAAGTATACTAAAGAAACTGTACACTGGAAGAGTGAGACCAGTTCTCGAGTATGGCATTGCGGTATGGACAATAGCAGCAAAGGCGAACTTCGATAAAATTAGTAAACTCCAAAACCAAGCCATGAGAGTTATAACAGGAGGCATGAAGTCAACGCCAATTGTAGAACTTGAAAAGTTTACAAAACTGTAATCCATGACCGACAAAAGAGACTGCAGAGCCCAGCTGCAATCAGAGAAACTCAGAAGACTATTGACTATCCAATGCACCAGAGACTAAACAATTTCGGAAATGGGAAACTAAAGCGAAGAAACTTTGCAGAAATAGCCAAAGCAAAGATGCACGAAAACCCAATAAACGCACTAACACCAAAGCCCATCCCTACTGTACGAAAACCTACCTGGAGGCAGCATATATTTCCAGAGGTGGTAGAAAATATACCAGGTATTAGAAACAAAAACTGCCAGTCTGAAAAAGAAAGAAGAGATACTACCCTGAGTTACATAACGGAAAACTATCCAAGCATGGACTGGGCCCATGCATACACTGACGGTTCCGTAACAAATACAACACAGAACGGAGGGGCAGGAGCATTTCTGAACCTACACAAATGGCAGAAAAATAACACTGTCATTCCCTACTGGAAAATACACAATAAATTTCAGAGCGGAGGCAGAGGCACCGAGGGCGGCAGTGGAAGAAATGGTGACAGGTAAAAGGAATGAAAGCCACATAGTCCTGCTTACAGATGCTCTGGCCGTAGTCACAGCACTAAAAAGCCAGAAAAATACTGAACTTAACGATTTAAGAGCAGTTCTCTGTCAACTATGCCAGCAGTCTGCACCAAAAAGGGTAGTGGTGCAGTGGGTTCCATCTCACTGCAACATCCAAGGCAACGAGGAGGCAGACAGACTGGCAAAAGAAGGTGCAAAACTACCACAACCAGATACTAGTATGACATACGAAGAGTCAAAACGGCTTATTAGAGCTAGATACATGACCAAATGGGAAACCGAACATACTGGCTACACCAAAAACGATGCCTATTACCAGTTGAACAGAATAGAGCAGGTCGTGGTCTTTAGAATTCGTACTGGCCACAATAGACTGAGGTACCACCTATTCAACAAATTGAAGATAGGTGGCACCGTCGAATGCCCGTGTGGTACCGGGAAAATGACCGCTGAGTATTTGCTGCAAAACTGCCCTACATACGAGGATCAGAGAGAGCAGATGTGGCCATCACCAGTGGCAACACTAGACAAGCTCTATAGCAGTGTCGATAGCCTCAGGATGACCACTGCCATTTTAGAAAAAATAATGGTTACTGTCTGACTGCGTACGAAGAAGAAGAAGAAGATACTCTGTATAGCGTTCTAAACCTCTAACATGCAGTTAAGTTTTTTGTAAGTTTTTAATATGTATAAGTGTGTAAGCAAATGTGTAGTTGGTTCGCTGTGGTCAAGAGGTAAGACACTCGCCTCTCAAAGTGGTGAGCAAAAACGGCTGGCGATCGAATCCCGAAAGCGAGCGTCAAGCGACCCGTGGTCTCAAGGGAGGTAGGACCATAGTGCCTGCATCTAAAGTTACCTTCAGTCGTCTCGACCAATAGTCTTGCCACTGATCCAAGGTAACTCGGGACCAGAGAGTAAGGTTGATGACCAGCGCAGTGTCTTCTTCACTATAATCCAATTACATAAGTATATATATATATATATATATATATATATATATATATATATATATATATATATATATATAAATACTGGGCTTGACAAAAGCACTGGTCTGCTCCGTCTGTGACGAGTAAAAATCAGTTTTTAATCGTTAATTACGTTTTAAATCGTTACTACATAACGGATCTCGCACGATTATTAATTATATTACGATTCGAAAAGATTGTACATAAGCTAGTTTATAATGGTGAATCTAAATGGGCCTCCCAGCCACAATTTAAACTTACTAAAGCGATCGATAAATGGTACTTCAATGCTAAAACTACAAATAGTGTTAAAATAAACACACGCCATGCCTCTGACAGTAGTGCATTTTCTCTTAAGAAAGAAAAGAAAAATACTGTGTAAGTAATAAATATATTTTGGTTTGTTACGCATTGTTATGTAGAAATAAATGTGAATTAGTGCCTAGTTTAAATTTGTAAACATAAATTTCAGTCCGACCATGCTGACTGGGGAAATTTTTGACTGATTGCTAAACCACCTTAAAATTTGTCAAGCCCTATATATATATATATATATATATATATATATATATATATATATATATATATATATATATATATATATATATATATCTATATATATACATTTAAGTTCAGTTCATCCTGTAACTCATCAGGTCGTTGGAGCACACTTGAAGACACTCCCACAATCCCACGGCATCTCGCTCTGTCCGCTGCCGCCAGTGGTGCCTCACCATGACGAAAGTTTGACGTCTCCACCCTCTCTTTCCTGGTATGGAACCATGCAGTATCGAATTTGTAATTTCTCTGGACCTTATGAAGTGCCAATACCAAGCCATCTTTCGCCTTTTTACAGCCGAACAGATCATCAATAGGCTCAATTGCGTTTTCCACTCTTCGTCGTATTTCTACCTTCATGACACGTTCCTTATATGTTACATTTAAGAGTCTTCTAAAGCACATCACTCCCATTGCATGTATTCTGCACTTGATATCCGCAGTAATGGTCTCACAGGCATTCAAAAATATTGAGAGCACCAGTGAGCGAATTAGTCTAACATTTATGCTCAGGGCGAGCCGCTTTTCGTGTCATATGGGGTTCAAACGTGTAAGCGATTTATATACATATATATATGTATATAAATATATATATATATATATATATATATATATATATATATATATATTTATATATATATATATATATATATATATATATATATATATATATATATATATATATATATATATATATTTGACGTTTCTTTTCCTTATTGTGAATGTCACTCAAGTCCAGTTCCCATTAATCAAATACATTAATATTATTTAGAAAGAGAGCGTGTATAAAAAGTCAGAGATGAGGAAAACGACACACAAATACACATACGTAAACCAAGTTATTACGGTGATAGAAAAGAATAAACAAGAAATACATTTCAGTTCTTAAAAGGCTAACAATGAGTCCGGACATGCTGTAAGCTAAAGCCGATAAGGAAAGAGACGAATGGTCATGACAATAAACATTTGGCAAATTCAATTCAGTTTGAGTGCAGTCTCTGAAACGAAGATTGACTGTAATGGACCTCTGAAATCATCTGTCTCTTTCATTCACGGTACGCTCTGCACGCTGACATTACTCCATCTTTTGATGTTGCACTCGAACTTACAGCGCTGCCTTTTCTCTTGTCCGATGACCCTCAACCTTAACCTCCAGTATTATTTTCAATAAATTATCGTGTCTTTTTGTATGGCCTAAATATTTGACGTGCCTTATTTTAATGGAAAAGATTAGTAGGCAAGGATGCCACCGATGCTATTGTATCATGACTTATACTCAAGAAGACGATCCAAATTTTGAATCGCTGGGCCTAACCGTTACTCTCTAATGTTGTTTGAAGTGTAACTAAAGGGATAATCTAATTAAGGATGTTACAGAAACACGTACTAAACAGAAATAAGAAAAAATCAAGAGTGATTATCACAAAATTGTCATGACTATATACGTGTAATTCGGTGCAATAATACAGTAACACTATTTGAAACTATATACGCAAAGATCATGACAGTACACAGTAAACATACGTTGAAAGTACTTAACATTCATTTTTTTAAAATGACATCGCGCCGAGTAAAAGTATAAAATGAACATAAATTCCATCAGTAAATGTAGTCCAGTTCTGTGCAGGTCAGATCGACGGTACATCGCAACATACTTATTCTTCTTCTTCTTCTTCTTCTTCTTCGTACGCTGTCAGACGTCAACTTGTATTTGTTCAAAGAAAGCAGCTGTCATCATGAGGCTGTCGACACTGCCATAGAGCTTGTCTAGTGTTGCCACGGGTGATGGCCGCATGTGCTTTCTCTGGTCCTCGTACGTCGGGTAGTTTTGCAGCAGATGTTCAACGATAATTTTCCGGTACCACAAGTGCATTCGTCAGTGCCACCTATCTTCAGTTTATTGAATAGGTGGTACAAAACCCATCACTACGGTACGAAAACCTACCTGGAGGCAGGATATATACCCAGAGGTGGTAGAAAATATACCAGGTATTGGAAACAAAAACTGCCAGACTGAAAAAGAAAGGAGAGATACTACCCTAAGCTTTATATCGAAAAGCTACCCAAGCATGGACTGGACCCATGCCTACACCGACGGTTCTGTAACAAACACTACACAGAACGGAGGGGCAGGAGCATTCCTGAACCTACCAAATGGCAGAAAAATAACACTGTCATTCGCTACTGGTAAGTACACAAGCAATTTCAGAGCGGAGGCAGAGGCACTGAGGGCGGCAGTGGAAGAAATGGTGACACACAAAGAAAATGAAAGCCATATAGTCCTGCTTACAGATGCTCTCGCTTACAGATGCTCTGAGCTTAATGACTAAAGAGCAGCACTCTGTCAACTGTGCCAGCAGTCCGCACCAAAAAGGATAGTGGTACAATGGGTCCCATCACACTGCAACATCCAAGGCAACGAGGAGGCAGACAGACTGGCAAAAGAAGGTGCAAGACTACAACAAACAGATACTAGTATGACGTACGAAGAGTCAAAACGGCTTATCAAAGCCAGATACATGACCAAATGGGAAACCGAACATCCTGGTTACACTAAAAACGATGCCTATTACCAGTTGAACAGAAGAGAGCAGGTCGTTGTCTTCAGACTTCGCACTGGCCACAATAGACTGAGGTACCACCTATTCAACAAATTAAAGATAGGTGGTACAGACGAATGCTCGTGCGGTACCGGTAAAATGACCTCTGAACATCTGCCGCAGAACTGCCCGACATACGAGGATCAGAGAGAGCAGATGTGGCCATCACCAGTGGAACTGCAAGACAAGCTCTATGGCAGTGTCAACAGCCTCAGGATGACCGCCGCTTTTTTCGAAAAAATAATGGTTACTGTCTGACTGCGTACGAAGAAGAAGAAGAATAGGTGGTACCTCAGTCTGTTGTGGCCTATGCGGAGTCTGAAGACTACGACCTGTTCTCTTCTGTTCAGCTTGTAGTAGGCATCATTTTTTGTGTAGCCAGTATGTTCTGTTTCCCATTTGGCCATGTATCTGGCCCTAATAAGCCTTTTGCACTCTTCGTAGGTCACACTAGAATCTGGTTGTGTAGTCTTGCACCTTCTTTTGCCAGTCTGTCTGCCTCCTCGTTGCCTTGGATGTTACAATGGGATGGAACCCACTGTACCACTACTCTTTTTGGTGCGGACTGCTGGCATAGTTGACAGAGTACTGCTCTTAAATCATTAAGTTCAGTATTTTTCTGTCTTTTTAGTGCTGTGACCACGGCCAGGGCATCTGTGAACAGGACTATCTGGCTTTCATTGCTTTCGACTGTGAGCATTGCTCTTACTGCAGCCGCCAGTGCATCTGCCTCCGCTCTGAAATTGCTTAAGAGTTTTCCAGTTGCCACTGACAGTGTTATTTTTCTACCATTTGTTAGGCTCAGGAATACCCCTGCCCCTCCATTCTGCGTTGTGTTTGTTACAGAACCGTCGGTGTATGCATGGGTCCAGTCCATGCTCTTAGTTCGCCCACTCCTCCAACGATGTTAGAGCTTGCTGCATCCAATTGTTTGCTACGGTGAGATTTTTTTCAGAGGTCCACATAGCCAGATCCTCTGCAAACATGGAGCTGTGGCTCTTCTTGGTATATTCTCTACGATGTGGTTTATATACACCAGGAAAAGTGTGGGTGACAGTACTCCCCCTTTGGGTACTCACTGCTCCAGTGTCACCTTTTTGCTTATCTGCCCTTGTACTTAAACTCTGGCTGTTCTGTTTTCGAGGTAGTGGCTGATCCATCTGTACATTTTCCCCAGATACTTCACTTCTTTGTAGCTTGACTTAAAGTCTCTCTTTCCATACCTTATCAAATGCCTTCTCTAGTTCCACCCAAACCGCTACTGTATTCTTTTTCTCTTGGTAAGCATCCTCTATTTCCTGTACTATGAGAGTGATCTGGTCCTCAGAGGGTCTGTGTTGTCTAAATCCTGCTTGCTGTGGAATTAATATGTGTTTTTCATCAGTTTTCCTACACAGCTCAGTAGACTGATAGGCCTGTATCCATTTGGGTCTGTACTATCTTTTTTTCTTTCTTTGGTACTGGTATAAGTACAGCGTCTTTCCATGCCAGCGGTACAATTCCCCTTTTGCAGCTTTGGTTTAGGACTGATAGTAACTTCCTCTTTGTTGTTTGGCCCAACCCCATTAGCATTTCGTTTGTTTCCCCATCTTTTCCGGACGATTTATTTTTCTTTGGAGTTTTCATGGCCTCATTCATTTCATTCATTGTTAGTTTAGCCATCATGTGCTCCTCTGGTGCCATATTGGTGTTATCGTGGCTCTCTTGTTCTTCACTAATGTCTGTATGCCTGTCTGTAGAAACATCAATGTGGTTTGCTCTGGCATAATGTTCTATGAAGGCGTTTGCTGCTTTTTTTCCAGTAAGCATGTTGTCGCCCTGCTTGATGGTAATTTGTTTATTTGATGGCGTTTCGTCATTCATGGCTCTGACTAAATTCCATAGTGTGTTCCCTTCTTTATCTATATTTAGGCTTTCTGTTTTTTTGTTTCGAGCTGTCTCTTGTTATTTGGCTCATTATTCTTTTGAATTTAGCAGTGATGGCCTTGAGGGCGATATTTGCTTCCATAGATTGCTCTCTCTCTGCCATTTTCTTAGCATTTGAGAATTCATCCTCCGCTTTCTACAGTTCATGATTCCAATCTGGCTTGTAGTTTTTTCTTGCCCCTCTTGGGATGGTATTGCTTTGCTTAGGCTTTCCACCATAGGTTTCATATTGTTATTTCGTGTGTTGATAGTTTCACACAGTCCATCTGTCAGCATTGCAAATCAGTCCCAGTCGGTTCGTCTGTAGTTCCAACGTGGCAACGGTTTTATTTCCTGGGGGCCGACTTCCATATCAATATCTAGCCTAATTGGTCTGTGATCTCTTCCTGACGATCTATTTACATACAGTTTGATTGTGGTGTAACCCAGAGACTCATCCGTTTCCTGACCTTGCCCCCCCCCCCCTCTTCCTTTAAGACCTAGTTTTCTTTCTGTTGCTCCGCTGTCCTGCTGGGAGATAGGTAGCTATTTAAATGTTTTGTTTGTAAATAGTACATGATATTTTTATAATAAGTTAAAATTTATACAGAATACATTAACATAAAAACGTTACTTCAGGTATTTCTCGATCAATGTGACCCTTGAGCTGATGACCGGAAACGCTTTTGGATATGCGGTTCTATCGATGTGAGAGACAATCGAAGATCACATCTGTTCATTATGTTAAGACGAATCCAGTGATAGGCTGAGTAGATCTTTCAGACTGCAGAAATCTATTTCTACTAAATAAATAGTGCCTGGAAGTAAAAGGAAGAAGGAGGTGGAGGCGATTCTGTCCTCTGTAGCCCACATTCTCATGCCCTGGCCTTCTTTCTATTCGCTTTTCACCTATGGCCCCATTGAAACATCATGGGTTCACCGTTTGAGAACCGCTGTTGCGACCGATCAAATCTGGTTTAATCAAGAGGGAGTTTTAAAAAAAAATTTTTATTTTATTTTTGTGAGAAGCAATTTTAACTGACTCTTCATTGACGTTTTTTTTAAAAATATAGGACAGTGCCGATTTAATTCCTACCACTTAAAAAACAACAACATTTATTTAGATAGTTGGAGAGATGCAACCATACCCAGTGATAGGGAGATAGATAGTGGGACAGAGAGCCGGGGTGGGAGATAAACAACACGTTTGAAATTAATGCTCCACTTTTTTACACAAGGGCAGATAAATTACACACAAGAAAACTACTATAGAAAGCACCTATAAAGGACTCGCTTAAGATGTTGTTGGTGTTCTTGTTTGTTGCTGTCTAATGTCTACAATGAGTGTTTACTCGTTTGTGCGCCCTGAAAAGGGCGTTAAGTAGGGGGTGGTAGTAGTTTCCTCACATCTCGAACATGCTGATAAAGGTGGACCGCGGTTATCCAGGCGGTTGTGCTCTGTTTGGCTTCATCTGCGCGACGCTTACTACTGCTGGGATCACTTCGATCCACTTTTCGTCAAACAGACTGCCTTGAAAACAACCTGTTTCTAGGGAACGCTACATGGAAGAGAGATTGTGTTCTTGGTCAGTGTATTGTGTCTGACCCTAACGCGACGTCTTGGTCAGTGTATTGTGTCTGACCCTGACGCGACGTCTTGTCAGTATGTTGTGTCTGACGCTGACGCGACATCTTGGTCAGTATATTGTGTCTGACCCTGACGCGACGTCATGGTCAGCATGTTGTTTCTGACCCTGACCCGACGTTCTGGTCAGTATATTGTGTCTGACCCTGACACGACGTCCTGGTCAGTATATTGTGTTTGACCCTGACGCGACTTCTTGGTCAGTATATTGTGTCTGACCCTGACACGACGTCCTGGTCAGTATATTGTGTCTGACCCTGACGCGACGTCTTGGTCAGTATGTTGTGTCTGACCCTAACGCGACGTCCTGATCAGTATATTGTGTCTGACGCGACGTTCTGGTCAGTATATTATGTCTGACCCTGACGCGACGTCCTGGTCAGTATTTTGTGTCTGACCCTGTCGCGACGTCCTGGTCAGTATATTGTGTCTGACCCTGACACGACGTCCTGGTCAGTATATTGTGTCTGACCCTGACACGACGTCCTGGTAAGTATATTGTGTCTGACCCTGACGCGATGTCCTGGTCAGTATGTTGTGCCTCACTGGATTCGCGTCTCAGTTCACCCTTCATTAACATACTAGGCGTGTTTAAATGAAACCCGCCTCAGTGCTTTTTTACAAACACATGAAAGGAACATCAGCAGGGATGGCAGAATTAAACAGAGCAATTGGTATGAAGGCAAGCATACACTGGGGTTCGTTAGAAAAAGTTGCCATGGGCATTCAGACAGGTATCTCACTGCTTGTGTAGACGTTGGATGCCGTCCGATAATAATGATGTATTTGCTCATTGAACCATTTGGTCACCGAGATCGTGATGTCTGCATCGGAATCGAATCCTTGCATCTTTGGGGGGATTTGGTGATACGAGTTGCTTCCATTGTATACTTGCTGTTTTGGTGATCCAGGATGCTCCCATTTCATGCTTGCTGTTTTGGTGATCCAGGATGCTCCCATTTCATGCTTGCTGTTTTGGTGATCCAGGATGCTCCCATTTCATGCTTGCTGTTTTGCTGTACGGCTCAAAATGATGGCACTCCGTCTCATTACCAAGCACTATGCGCAACAGAAATTCATCACACTTCGCTTCATATCACAAAAAGTGGTTCATTCCCCCCCCCCCTCCCCTCATACGTTCTTCCTTATGGTGGTTGGTCAGCATTCGTGGGTCCCATTGTGAACAGACATCAGATACTTCAGTTTCTGCCTAACCACCATTTAAACTATTCCATGCGACACTTCGAATTCATCCGCTAGCGAACGTAGTAAGCTCCAACGACGGTCCACCCGTATTGTTGCATCAATGTTGGCGATGACTTCTTCTGTCGCAACAATATGCGCCTGACCTTGTCGCGGAAGATCTTTCGTTAATTCACTCTTGTCTTCGACACACTTTTGTCGCCATACACTGCTTACATTATGCAATAAATGTTGACTGGTTTGCAGCAGAAGCCATGAGAGCGAGAATAATTAACAAGTGCACACTTGTACATTAATATTTGCTTATGAAGTCAGATGTGACGACATCACGCCACTCACGCGTATGCCTAAGTGGCGCAGAACTGGCAGGTTTCATTTGAACACGCTTCCTAGATTCAACTAACATAGCTGCATTACAAAAAGTCGCTTCAATCCACAAGAATTAAGTATATCTATAAACAAACTGTCACAATATAAAGCACCTGGACCAGATCAAATTACAAACAAAATGAACAGTAAATTAGGGCTAAGGACAAAATATGTATCTTTATGGTCTATCAAGAGAACATGGGACGAGGGACATCTACTATTAATGTCCTTTGAGACATCAACTTTAATTTTCCTGCAAATAGTATTTCGTTACATGATGTTATCGGCATGTTTAGAAAGTGTACTGTTGATGGTGATTCCTACTTTATTTGTCCAAAATAAATTGGACACGATTTGAGATGTTCAGTATTCATTTGATCATTCCCACAATTGCATGCATTCGTAGATGTTACCTTCAATGTGTTTTAATTCTCTCAAAACCGAATAGATTACCAAATAGGAGCCAGATAGGAACCCACATGGGAGAATGACTAGGGGAATAGAAGGCAGAGAAGAATTGAACTGGCCCCCATTCCTCATACGAACTATGGCTTAGTATACTGAAGTTACAAACAACTTACTTCTCTGACAGTAGGCAATGGTCGTCTATCGTAGACGATGATGGCATAAATAATTTTGCTAGCGCTATTTGTAGTAAGGATTAACTGCGCTACTTTTTATCCTTACTCTCTCGTCTCGAGCCGCCCAACCCCAGTGGCAAGTCAAGGACAAAACGACTAGTGGGCGACTACGAGATGCAGAGGACTCCGCATCAAGCACCCGTGAAAAGAAACGGTGGAGTCCGGAGTCGAACCCACACCACCCGATGACGAGACCGGCGGCTTAACCACTTCGCCACGGAATCTCTGACAGTAGCGTAACTACTATTGGACAAACCAGAGAGATTGGAGTCTAAAAGGAAAACCTAGCAGAATATATTAGATGAACACGCCAGGAGAACATCTTCAATTTGTTTTAGTTGTTGTTTGTTCATCGTTTCTGAAGAGGGCCACATTGTCATGTGTCAATCATGAAGTTGGTTCGTATGTGACTGATCAAAACAATCCGATCCCGAAAGCGTCTGTCACACTGAGGGCAGAGTAAGACTTTCTGACCGACAGACGGAGAAAACTCGTCTCTTCCTTTCGTGTCGCTCTTCTCCATGCAGCTTTCTTGATTCTCGTTTTAGCGTACACTTGCAACATTCCCCAGATAGAGGTGTCTGGGCCTGGTAGGATTCTCACAAATGCAGACGACGCCCTGCTATACAATCAGGGAAAAGACAGAACTGAAATTGTCGCGCGTGTGCGGAAAAAGCTGGAGAAACTATCTGAATGGTGCACCGATTACAACGCCGAAATCAATCGATATAAGGCCAAGATTGTCTGGTTCTCCCTGAAATATAGGTTGGTCTCAGATACACTACCAGGGGTCATCTGCATGGGCACTATCATTGAGAGAGGACATGACATGAAATACCTGGGTATCACATTTGACAGAAATCTCTCTTTCAATAAACATGTTGACAATCAATGTGATTCTGAAAGCAAAGAGCGGTATCAATGCAATCAAATTCATGGCGGCCACAGACATGCAACAATGGACTATTGATGCAAGCACTGTCCTATTTTACTGTCTTGGGTTATTCACGCTATCGCAGACACAGGTATATATATTGGAGAGAATCCAGAACGAGGCCGTGAGAGCAGTTCTAATTTGCACCAGAGATATTCCCATTGCTGTCATGAAATTCCTACTTGATTGGCCAATCATCAAGTTACGACATCAAGTAGCGCAGGTAAAGGCGTTTGCCCATGTCGCCAACAACAAACACCCCGCTTTGCACCAAGACTAGGATACACTCAAAGGCAGACGCATTAAGCGAGGAATGTCATGGATGGCAAGGTAGACGACTCCATGAGAAGAGTCTGTGCATTGGAAGAAGTATGAAGAGGTAGTGAATTGGTAGAAGTGCGCATCGCGAGCCCCCATGAAAAGAGTGGTGATACAACTGAACAGAGAGTGTCGCGAGTGGGGCGGCACTAGGACAGAAGCTTTAATACAGGAGCTGATCCAGCAACACTCAGGATCACAAAGACACAATTGTGTACACAGATGGCTCTGCCGGCAGAGATACAAATACGTGCGGTTGGAGATTCGTCGGCTACCAAAATGGCACGGATGTAGTTGATAAATCAGCTGCCTATTCCACTGTCACATCGAGAATGAGGATGGAGATTAAAGTAGTAACAGCGGCTCTGACTTGATTGGTGACTCAACCGGTGACACAGGCAGTGATACTGTCAGACTAGCAGGGCATGCTCCGGAAGATAGAATGGTGCATGCTAAGAAGGGATTGGGCCTTTCTTCTGAACAACTCTGGTGCTCAGGATGTCACGTGGATCTACTGCCTGGGACATGCAGGCGTCTGCGGCAACGAAAGAGCTGTTACAGTGGCGGGACCTGCTGTGGTGAATGACGCGGTGATGACGAGATACAGGATTGAGTTGATAAGGGCAGTCATGGACAGTCTACAGAATGATGAAGAGACAGAGGGTCACGAAAATACATATGTGCAGAGGATTATAGTTTTGGGAGTGACTATGGGAGATGGGAGAATGTGTGTTCTGTCTGGAAAGATCCGAAGAACACGAAATCAACACCTGACTGGGATTCTGAGTATATATACGCTAAGTTTGCTGCTTGGACGGACACCGGAGCACTTATAGGAATATCCCTTATGTGATGAAATTGGTACCTAAAATTAAGAATCAAGAACCGTTTTAGTTATTTCAAAACCGAATATAATAACCAAACAGGAGCCAGAATGAAACCTACTTGGGAAAATGAAGAGTGCGGAGTCTAAAGAACACCTGACAAAATATATTATATAAAAAAGCCAGAAGAACATAATTATCCTGAATAGCAAGGTTAAACAAAAGGAATCTGCTAAGAGCAAGGTTAAACAAAAGGAATCTGCTAAGAGCAAGGTTAAACAAAAGGAATCTGCTAAGAGCAAGGTTAAACCAAAAGGAATCTGCTAAGAGCAATGTTAAACAAAAGGAATCTGCTAAGAGTAAGGTTAAACAAAAGGAATCTGCTACTAAAAGCAAGGTTAAACAAAAGGAATCTGCTAAGAGCAAGGTTAAACAAAAGGATTCTGCTAAGAGCAAGGTTAAACAAAAGGAATCTGCTAAGAGCAAGGTTAAACAAAAGGATTCTGCTAAGAGCAAGGTTAAACAAAAGGAATCTGCTGATAGCAAGGTTAAACAAAAGGAATCTGCTAAGAGCAAGGTTAAACCAAAAGGAATCTGCTAAGAGCAAGGTTAAACAAAAGGAATCTGCTAAGAGCAAGGTTAAACCAAAAGGAATCTGCTAAGAGCAAGGTTAAACAAAAGGTATCTGCTAAGAGCACGGTTAAATAAAAGGAATCTGCTAAAAGCAAGGTTAAACAAAAGTAATCTGCTAAGAGCAAGGTTAAACCAAAAGGAATCTGCTAAGAGCACGGTTAAATAAAAGGAATCTGCTAAAAGCAAGGTTAAACAAAAGGAATCTGCTAAAAGCAAGGTTAAACAAAAGGAATCTGCTAAGAGCAAGGTTAAACCAAAAGGAATCTGCTAAGAGCACGGTTAAACAAAATGAATCTTTTAAGAGCAACTGTTGCTGTCCCAAATGATCCAATGGGTACTAATTATACAAGGCGTGCTCAAATAACACATGACCTAACTGTAACAAGTGAACATACGTACGATGCGTGGGGTCACGTCCCTTATGATGTAAACAGCACATACCAACCGTCAAGTTTGCAAAATGTCATTATACTCCGACTCATAGTATCCACTGCAGACCATTGAAAACATGTCGGATGTGATACAGAATCCGCCCAGAGTTAATCACTGAGCGGTGATTCAGTTTGTAACAGTTGAAGGATGTCGACCCGTTGACTTTCATTGCAGACAGTTTATGGTGATAAAAGTGTGGCAAACGTAAGCTCCAGCGACGGTCCACCCATATTGCTGAATCAATTATAGCGATGGCATCTTCTGACGCAACATAATGCGCATGACCTGGTCTTTCGTTAACTCACGTCCTTCTTTAAACATCGTTGTCTTACTGTTGTCTTCGGCACACGTATGACACCATACACTGCATGCATTCTGCGATTAGTGTCAACTCGTCGACATCCTTCAGCTGTTAGAAACCGTATCACCGCTCGCCGATTAACTCTTGACATATTCTGTATCACACTTGCCATGTTTTCAACGGTCTGCAGAGAAAACTATGAATCGGAGGATAATACAATTTTGCAAACATGACGGTTGGTATGTGCTGTTTACACCAGAAATAACTTAATCATGCGCAACGTACGAATGTTCAACTGTTAGGTCCGGTTTAATTTGAACACTCTTCGTAGTTAGTCGTGACGGTTAAAGAAATGTGTCCTAATTCAAAGAATACAAAATAAACAGCAACTGCAGAAAAACCAAGTAAGATAGATAATAGGCAGACACAACATCAGGACGCAACACTAGACAAGAAAGGATACAGACAACATAAAGAGAGTACAAACGGAAAGAAGGTAATAAACTTTCCTGAGAAGTAGACACGTGTCGATTACACGCATAAAATGTCTAGAGTTATCGACTCTTTCAGCAGAGAAATTCCATCAATAAAGCTGGTTCTTGTGCAGACCAGATCGACGGTATCCCACAACACCCAGATTTATGGTGTAACCGATCAAAGCTCGTGTGATGAAGAGGGCAAGCGAGGTTGATTCTTTTTTGTGGACTTCTGTGACAAGCAATTTTCAGCCGACGTTTGATTGACGTCTTTTGAATGTAGGACGACTTTTACGTCATTTCTACCACTATTTTATAATATATTATTTCTTTTTAGAGAAGTAGACGGGTGTATCAAGGAACAGAGAGTGAGTGAGAGAGAGAGAGAGAGAGAGAGAGACAGTGAGAGAGAGAAAAGGGAGAAGATGGGGATATAGACAGAACGAGAGATAATGAATAGGAGATAAATAAAATGATGGAGAGAACAGATGCAAATTCTGGATGAAAAAATTAGGAACAACTGTCACCAACCAAGGATGCCGTAAAATGTGAGTAAAGAGGGTGGGGGTTGGCAGCCTCATTATGTGAAATGATATTACCATTATACTGGGCCATTGCAATAGCTCTGGTACAGGCTTCCTGTAAGTGAACAGCTGCAGTTGTTGTTTATAACGATTAAGTTTACTTTTTTTTTGCGCCCTGAAAAGGGCGTTAGGTGGCATGTTGTAGTAGCTTCTCTCACATCCCGAGTGTGCTGTTGAAGGTGGACCGCGGTCCACCAGGTGGTTATGCTATGATTGGCATCTACGAGATGCTTGCAACTACGGCGATCACGTCGATCCACATCTCGTCTGCCTGAGTGCCTTTAAAACACCAAGCTTCTATGGGACGTTACATGGAAGAGAAACGGTGATCTTGGCCAGTATATTGTGCCTGACCCTGTCGCGACGTTCTGGTCAGTATATTGTGGCTGACCCTCTGGCGACGTTCTGGTCAGTATATTGTGTCTGACCCTGTCGCGACGTTCTGGCCAGTATATTGTGGCTGACCGGACTAACATCTCAGTTCCCCAACAGCTGCAGCTAAAACATTTGCTTCACATTATAACGGAAATGTGCATGATTACAAATACGTAAAAACATGTATCATTTAAGAGGAACGAACTGCAGTAGAGACCGTTCCTTTGCATTGGAACGAAATGGAAAAAGGAAAAATGGCTCATAGAGTGGACTTCGTTGTACCTGGGCGCTCCTATAAGGGCTCAGTCCCTTGTTTTGCTGTAATTTCCGGGAGACAGACACGAACTCTGTAACTCCCCCAGCTGCTCTGAATGTTCCCATGAGTTCAATCAAGTACTCATATACAGCTGGGAAAAGAGAACCAATATCGACGCCATAACGAAAGTTGACCAATCGACAGCCAACCGTCACAAGTGAATATATTCCGCATGAGAATGGGACATACACAGACACATGTTAAAATCGACTCCATCTCTCAAGTGGGGAGCAGAAGTAGTGCAGTGGTTAGCGCACTGGTTCTCCTCCAGAGTGATCGAGATTCGATCTCCAGTTGGTGTGGAATTTTTTCTGAAAAAAAGGCTCCCGAGGTCCAAAAACCTAAATAAGTTGGGTACGAGAATAATCAGGGAAAGTAAAGCCGGCCGGCCTGGTGAAACCACGTCCCCCATAGTGTGTCGTGGCATGAAGAATATGGGCCTAACACCATATTCCCAAAAGGTTACACTGGCGTGAAATCGGGATCTTTACTTTACTCATGTGTTTGTGTGGTCAAGTAGCACTTGCAGGAAAACATAACCTCCAGGACTGTTATAACGTACTTAGGCAACTGCGTGCCGAGCACTGGCAGAAAAACATAACCCCGATGACTGTCATAACGTACTTAAGCAATTGCGTGCCGAGGACTGGCAGGAAAACAAAACCTCCAAGACTGTTATAACGTACTTAGGCAGCTGCGTACCGAGCACTGGCCCACGAAGACAAAAATTCACACAAAACTATCTGGGAGCCTTAAAGAATTTGTTAACTCAGCAGCTGTTATCTAGAGAACTGTACTTCATGTGTAAACGTAATTTAAATATAAAAAACGCGGTGAACGAGAATTGGAAAAAGAATAATAATAATAAAAAGAACAGAACAGCTGGGTTGACTGAGTGAAGCCATCACTCCTTGAAATAACCTCCGACATGGCGATGAGTAACGGGATATGAACCTGGCACGTTAAGTTTGTAAAGTAATCCACCAATCCCTAGATCTCGTGCAACTTCTGATTCTATGCCCGATCTACGAACCCGGCTGCTCTCACTACACGCCACCATACACAACACACTCTACACATCACCACAACAATTGAAGAGGATCTGCTTTTGTTCGGGAGACATTGTGCTGCCAAGAGCCGCCAGCTCACAGCTACATGAGTTTTGTCATCATCATGTGTGTTACCAGAGTGCCGGGAAATACTTGTCTTGTAATCGCTGTCCAGAACAAACATTCGAAGTTTGCACATATTCCCTTTCTAACCCGATGCACTATTCTCGTTAGTCGCTTATTGTTAGCAAGGGGTGATGGCGACATAAGACATAAGACGGTTTTGACTTGATGATGTAACTTTCGCTGTATTTGGATTATAGTGTGGAAGTAACTGCGCTGGTCTGTAACCTCGCTCTCTTGTCCCTGCCTACCTTGGACCAGTAGCAAGACATAAGTCAAGACGACTGGAAGTAACTCAGAATGCAGTCACTCTAGTTCCATCTACATTGACACAAAGCGCTTGGAACTTGTGGAATTCGATCAGTCACCGTTTCCGTTCAGCGCTTTGGCAAGCGAGTGCCATATCTCTCGACCCAGTCATAACAGGCATGAAGGTATAGCAACCCTATTCTTCTCACCCAAGTACGGGAACTCTGGAGTAAGAGGCCCCTGAAGAAAGGGGCACCTGGAGTAAGGTACCCCTGGAGTAAGAGACTCCTGGAGTAAAGGACTACTGGAGTAAGAGACCTCTAGAGTGAGGGACCCCTGCAGTAAGGCACCCCAGGAGTAAGTGACCTTTGGAGTAAGGGACGCCTGGAGTAAAGGGACCGCTGGAGTAAAGGGACCCCTATAGTAAATGGACCCCTGGAGTAATGGACCTCTGGAGTAAGGGACCAATAGAGTAATGGAACCCTGGAGCATGAAGCCGTTGGAGTAAGGGACCTCTCCAGTAAAGGACCCCTGGAATAAGGGACCCCTGGAGTAAGGGACCACTGCAGTAAGGGATAGAGTAAGGGACTCCTGGAGTAAGGGACCCCTAAAGTAAGGGACCCCTGGATTAAGGAACACTAGGAGTAAGGGACCTTTGGAGTAAGGGACCCCTGGAGTAAATGCACCCGTGGAGTAAAAGCACCCCTGGAGTAAAGGCACCCCTGGAGTAAAGGCACCCCTGGAGTAATGGACCTTTGGCGTAAAGGACCCTGGAGTAAGGGACTCCTGGAGTTAGGGACCCCTGCAGTAAGGTTCCCTGAAGTAAGCGACCTCTGGAATAGTTCGTTATCCTGAGCTAATTTTAATTCTGTCATAACTGAACACAATAACTTGAAAAGCGTAAGATAGGAGCCGATATTGAAGACAAAGGCACAAGAGTAGAGAGACTAAACAACACATTACAAAGAACAGCAGAAGAAAAAGTCAGGGGAAGTGGAGTCTCATCAATTCAGGTCCAGAACACGGTCAAAAACAATAGATCACGAAGAGAACCAACTAGAACCCTAACATGTATGGGGAAGCATAAGAATAAACATAATTAGACAGAGTATTTCGAGAATTAAGTACTAATGGGTAAAAAGTCAAATTAGGAATCGCAAGACAGTCAAATCAAACAAAGCAGCATCCAAAAATAGGCAGTGCTACAGCACGACGCTAAAAAAAGTAGTTCCAGACATAGTAAAGAGAGAAGGTTGGAAACAGACGTCTTGGATAGAGTTAACATGTGCCGATTACACCAATAACATGTGCCGATTACACCAATAACATGTCCAGATCTGTTGACTTTTTCGGCAAACAAATTCCATTTGATAAACCGGGTTTCTGCAGACGAAATAGGAGGTAACATATAATATCTAAATTCAAGAAGAAACCGATCTATCTCTTGAGAGAGAGAGAGAGAGAGAGAGAGAGAGAGAGAGCGATAGAGAGAGAGATAGAAAGAGAAGGAGAAGAGAGACAGATAGCGAGAGGAAAGAATAGGTTAACCGAACTAGGCTATTTAAGTTCAGGGATGATTTATAAGGCTGTGGAATAAAGATCTCTTACCCCTGCAATCGTCACCCACCGTGCAGACTAGGTTTTTATTTCATCTTCTGTCAGAAACAGGCATTTTTATACCTTCCTTCTTCCATCCCTTCTCCTTGGCCAGTTTGCTCTGTTGCAGCCTGTCATCCAGGATCACCACGTGGTGGTGTAGAACGGTCTTTACAGCTCTGGTTCGTTGGGCTTGACGCTAGCAGTCAGCTTTGGGTCGCTGACCCTGACGCTAGCAGTCAGCAACGAGTCGCTGACCGCTGCAGCTCATGCGCTGCTCAGTATCTTGATGCCAACCCATTTACTTGATCATATGATGGCTCCGATGTTTACATCGCTCTTAGCGGTGATGGTGGAAAGACCTCGCGCAAGAACAGCTTAACCGTTGACTGCACCCCCAAATGCATAGTACAGATCCTTTTCTACCGGTAGGCTAATTGTCGGCAGGGGAAATGGTGGAGACTGGACTACACAGATCTGCACATTACCCAGACCTAGTGAGTCACAACAACAACAAAAAACTACCAACAAATGTATTACCAAAAGTAAATCTGATTCCAAAAGACAAATCAGGGAGGACATAGGGTGGCACCATCTAGAAGCCGACCAGATAGATTGTTCTTTCAGCACACAAATCTAGGTGTTGACTCTAACGTTCTGTCCTGTTCAGTATCTACTTCATTGTACTCTGTACACTCAATTGCGCGTAATCCCTTAAAGAATTTGGCAAAGAGTGTAGATACTAATGGTTCATTTAGCTCGCTGGTTGTACATACTTCTGCTTCGTTTTCTCTTGTGCAATATGTGCCTTGCTGGTTAGCTGACTGCAGTGCCTTCAGCCAAAAGGTGGTCGGTGATCAACTTCAAAATGTCACATTTATCAATTGCCAACGTCTCCACTCCGGGTGCCCCTGAAGCGTGGACGTGAGCTCTTTCATTTCTGCAATTCTCAGCATGTCCATGGCAGTAGATCAACACATCTTCCCGGAGGTTCGAGGCCTCTATGTCCACAATCCACTCATGACACAGCCATCGTTTCTGCGCCCTCTTCCAATGCAAGAATTGAGAGTCAGAGACGATTACAGCCCTCAATAAAGAAGTCCCAGATAGTCACATCAGAGCTGAAGTCACTAATTCGATCTCCATTCTGATATTAGACGCTGTTGTGAAGTGTGCGCTGCTCCACTCAGCAACGACCGTGCCTCTCACTCTAGCAGAAATGCCACAGACAGCAATCTTACCGCCAAGCACAGACCCGTCCGTTTATATCGCAGCATACAAATTCTGAAGATTTTCACTTAGTGTTTAACCTTGTAAGTCCTTTTTTTTAAAGGTTTCTTCAATTTCTTTATCAAAGTGGGGGATCTGGTTTTCAATTGATTGCAGCTGGTGGAAACCAGCTCTGCTGTGGAATCAAAAGATGTTTTTCTTGCAAGTATCACATCAGCGCAGTATTTATCATGCGTTTCTACACAGAGAAAGGAAACTGATCGACCTGTAGCCATTTGTATTTTTCAAGATTCTAGATTTCGTAGAAATTGTTATCAAAATGGCCTCCTTTCATGCACGCGGTGCAATTCCCTTTTCCTAACTGCAGCTTAGGATTGACAAGAGCTTCTGTTTTGCTCGTTCTCCCTTCCTTATTAACATTTAATTTGTTATCTCGTCTTTTCATTGTGAGTTTATTGTCTTAGTTGATCTCATTACCATTTACTAATCAGTAATGGCGTGTTTGTGGTCTATTGTGACTTTAACGCAGTTTGTCCTAGTGTAGTGTTTCATAAGCTCAATTGCAGCTTTTTTCCATGAAAGAATATGGTCTCCTTGCTTGATTGTAATATGGTTGTTGAAGAACTCTCAACATTAAGCGCTGGAACTAATTTGCAAATTGTGTATCCTTCTTCTTCTTCTTCATCGTACGCAGTCAGACAGTAACCATTATTTTTTTGGAAAAAAGCGGCTGTCATCCTGAGGCTTTCGACACTGCCATAGAGCTTGTCTTGTGTTGCCACTGGTGATGGCCACATCTGCTCTCTCTGATCCTCGTATGTCGGGCAGTTCTGCAGCAGATGCTCAGCGGTCATTTTCCCGGTACCACACGGGCATTTGTCGGTACCACCTATCTTCAATTAGTTGAATAGGTGGTACCTCAGTCTATTGTGGCCAGTACGAATTCTAAAGACCACGACCTGCTCTATTCTGTTCAACTGGTAATAGGCATCGTTTTTGGTGTAGCTGGTATGTTCAGTTTCCCATTTGGTCATGTATCTGGCTTTAATAAGCCGTTTTGACTCTTCGTACGTCATACTAGTATCTGTTTGTTGTAGTCTTGCCCCTTCTTTTGCCAGTCAATCTGCCTCCTCGTTGCCTTGTATGTTGCAGTGTGATGGGACCCACTGTACCACTACCCTTTTTGGTGCGGACTGCTGGCATAGTTGACAGAGTGCTGCTCTTAAGTCATTAAGCTCAGTGTTTTTCTGGCTTTTTAGCGCTGTGACTACGGCCAGAGCATCTGTAAGCAGGACTGTATGGCTTTCATTTTCTTTATGTGTCACCATTTCTTCCACTGCCGCCCTCAGTGCCTCTGCCTCCGCTCTGAAATTGCTTGTGTACTTACCAGTAGCGAATGACAGTGTTGTTTTTCTGCCATTTGGTAGGTTCAGGAATGCTCCTGCCCCTCCGTTTTGTGTAGTGTTTGTTACAGAACCGTCGGTGTATGCATGGGTCCAGTCCATGCTTTGGTAGTTTTTCGATTTAAAGCTTAGGGTAGTATCTCTCCTTTCTTTTTCAGTCTGGCAGTTTTTGTTTCCAATACCTGGTATATTTTCTACCATCTCTGGAAATATATCCTGCCTCCAGGTAGGTTTTCGTACAGTAGTGATGGGCTTTGGTCTTGTTAGTGCGTTTATGGGATCTTCGTGCATCTTTCCTTTGGCTATTTCTGCAAAGCTTCCCCGCTTTAGTTTCCCATTTCCCAAATTGTTTAGTCTCTGGTGCATTGGATGGTCAGTCAGTCTTCAGAGTTTCTCTGACTGCAGCTGGGCTCTGCAGTCTCTTATATCGGTCATGGATTGCAGTTTTGTAATCTTTTCCAGTTCTACAATTGGCGTTGACTTCATGCCTCCTTTTATAACTCTCATGGCTTGGTTTTGAAGTTTGCTAACTTTATCGAAGTTTGCCTTTGCTGCTGTTGTCCATGCCGCAATGCCATACTCGAGAACTGGTCTCACTCCTCCAGTGTACAGTTTCTTTAGTATACTTTCGTCTGCTCCCCAGCTTGTGCCAACAAGTTTCTTCATGATTGCCATTCTTTCTCTGGCTCTCTTTCGATTTCTCTCGATCTGACTTTTCCATGTCATGCGCCGATCAAATGTGACTCCCAGATAGTTTGGGTTATCCATTGGCTGCAGGAATTTGCCATTTAGACTTAATTTGGTGTTTTGGGGTTTGATTGAAAGCGAGAATATTGTACATGTGGTTTTCTCCTCGTTTATTTTGACCAGCCATGAGTTCGCCTACTCTTCCAGCGATGTTAGGGCCTGCTGAATCCGATTTCTTGCTATGGTGAGATTCTTTTCAGAGGTCCACATAGCCAGATTGTCTGCAAACATTGAGCTATGGACTCTTCTTGGTACATTCTTTGTAATGTCGTGTATATACACCAGGAAGAGTGTGGGTGACAGTACTCCCCCTTGGGGTACTCCCTGCTCGAGTGTCACCTTTTTGCTCATCTGCCCTTATACTTGGACTCTGGCCGTTCTTTTTTTGAGGTAGTGGTTGATCCACTTGTACATTTTCCCACAAACTTCACTTCTCCTTAGCTTGACTCTAAGTCCGTCTTTCCAGACTTTGTCAAATGCCTTTTCCAGGTCCACCCAAACCGCTACTGTGTGTTTCTGTGCCTGGTAGGCATCCTCTATTTCCTGGGCTATGAGGATGACCTGGTCCTCAGTGGATCTGTGCTGTCTAAAGCCTGCTTGCTGTGGAATTAGTATTCGTTTTTCTTCCAGTTGCCACATCAGTCTGGTGTTTATCATACGTTCCATCAGTTTGCCGACACAGCTCAGTAGGCTGATAGGCCTGTTTCCATTTGGATCTGTTTTGTCTTTTCCTTTCTTTGGTACTGGTACAAGTACTGCGTCTTTCCATGCCTGGGGTACAATACCCCTTTTCCAGCTTTGGTTCAGGACTGATAGCAGTTTTCTCTTCGCTGTTTGGCCCAGCCCCATCAGCATTTCGTTTCTTATCCCGTCTTTTCCGGGAGATTTCCTTTTCTTTAATGTTCTCATAGCCTTTTCCATTTCCCTCATTGTTATTTTGGCCATATGCTCTTCTGGAGCCGTATTAATGTTGTCGAACCCCTTTTTGCTCTTCACTAATGTCTGTATGCCTATCTGCACGGACCTCGATGTGGTTTGCTCTGGCATAGTGATCGACAAAAACGTTTGTGGCATTTTTTCCAGTGAGCAAGTTTTCGCCCTGATTGATGGTAATTTGTTTGTTTGAAGGGGTTTCGTCATTCATGGCTCTGACTAGCTTCCATAGTTTGTTCCCTTCTTTGTCTTGGTTGAGGCTTTCAGTTTTGCAGTATTTATCATGCGTTTCTACACAGAGAAAGGAAACTGATCGACCTGTAGCCATTTGTATTTTTCAAGATTCTAGATTTCGTAGAAATTGTTATCAAAATGGCCTCCTTTCATGCAGGCGGTGCAATTCCCTTTTCCTAACTGCAGCTTAGGATTGACAAGAGCTTCTGTTTTGCTCGTGTGCCCTTCCTTATTAACATTTAATTTGTTATCTCGTCTTTTCATTGTGAGTTTATTGTCTTAGTTGATCTCATTACCATTTACTAATCAGTAATGGCGTGTTTGTGGTCTATTGTGACTTTAACGCAGTTTGTCCTAGTGTAGTGTTTCATAAGCTCAATTGCAGCTTTTTTCCATGATAGAATACGGTCTCCTTGCTTGATTGTAATATGGTTGTTGAAGAACTCTCAACATTAAGCGCTCTAACTAATTTCCAAATTGTGTATCCAACTCTATCCAGATTGAGAGCCTCTGTTTTTTTTTCTTATCCCTATCTCTTGCTGTCTCATTATGTTGTATTTTTCAGTGGTTCCTGCGAGAACGATGTTTGATTCGTTTGATTATTCCATCTCCGCCAAGCTTCTGGCATCTGATAATTAATCCTCAAGCTTTTGTAATTCTCTGCTCCAATATGGTTTGTAATTCGTTCTTAACCCTCTGGGAATCATCTCAGCTGCCGTTCCTAGAATAGCTACGTTAAGGTTCCCGACCATTGTTTTAATACTGCTGTTACGTGTGTTGCTGGCTTCGCTAAGTCTATCAGAGAGTATAGAAAAGCTGTCACAGTCAGCATGTTTGTAGTTACTATGGAAAAATGGCGTCTATGTTTGGGGAGCATAATCCATATTTATTGCTAACCTTATATACCTGTCATCTCTGCCGGCCAGGTAAAACATAACTTCTCTAGCAAATTTACTGTGGATATTCATAATGGAAAAGACTCGATTTGGAGTGGGAGTCGAATACAGCCTTAGTCTTAGTTAACTTGTAATTCTACAAGGGCGCATGCACATGTGAGGGTCCCAGCTCTGACCTGAGCTTAAATGTAGCCAGTATGAGAATTTCCTGCTTAGCGATCTATGCTCAAGCAGCTTACTAGTGTATTGAAGACAACAGTGAAAAACTGGACAATGATGTTTAAAGAAGGGGGTGAGTTAACGCACCAATATGCGCCTGACCTAGGCTCGGACAATCTTTCGTTAACTCACGTCCAGCTTTAAACATCGGTGTCCAGTTCTTCACTGTTGTCTTTGACACACTTTTGTCACCATACACTGCCTGCATTCTGAATGTCAACTGGTCGACATCATTCAGCTGTTAGAAACCAGCTCAGCACTCGCTGATCAACTCTGGACGAATTCCGTACCACACCCACCATGTTTCCAACGGTCTTTTGAGGAAACTAAGTGTCGGAGGATAATGCAATTTTGCAAACTTCACGGGTGATATGTGCTGTTTACACCAGAAGTGACATCATTATTTAAATCGTAAGTATGTTTACTTGGTGCAGTTTGGTCCGGTTTCACTTGAACATTGAATACGTCTCGTATGATGTTCGTCCGTGACGCGTCACGAAAACCACTCTCTCTGTTCAGCATGGTGGACAATTTTTTCAAAATTGAAATGGGTTACTTGCCCGGTGTTTTTGAATTAAAATGAGAAAGGTTTGCGCAATAGCCAACCTCACTCTCTCGTGTGCTACTACCTTTGGTCAGTGGCAAGACATTGTCGAGATGACTGGATATAGCAGAAGATGCAGATTTTTCCACAGGGTTTGCTCCAGAAGCCTTTACCGTAAACAGGTATCCCGCAAGGCAGCGGAAGTGTAACAAACAATAGGTTGGAAATGCAGGATAAACTGGACTAAATCTCTATATTTATATCAAATGATGGGAAGAAAGACTATCGTTTGGTCAGAAAAATATACTGATAAGATATGTAAGTCAGGGTCAAGTAAAACGTAATGGTCAAGATCCTTATCTTAGCTTCTTAGTACCCCTTCCTGGAAACGGGCTGTTTTCATGGCAGTCTGGCTAACAAGGTGAGGGATCGACGTGATCTCCGTAGTAGGGAGCGACACGCAGATGAAGCCAAGCATAGTACAATCGCACGGAGGACCTCGCCCACGGTTGGGATGTGAAGAAAGCTACTACAACCTGACACTGAATGTTCTTTTTTAAGGCGCAGAAAAACGTAAACCTACTCATTGTGGGCATTCGAAACTACAACAATATAACAAATGCACAGGAAACTGTAAATACAAAATAATTTTCAACATGTTCACAAAATGTTTGTAACATAGGGGAAGTCAAGGACCCACCTCCGTAGTGACAGACGGACTATGATTAATCCGACTTTCCTGAAACCCACAAAAGGCAGCGGAGATAATCCAGCCAAATTGTGACATTAACGCAAGCAGAAAATACAAGTTACAAAAATTTCACCAATGGCAAAGACAACTGATTTACTAGTCGATCGTTGCTGGTAATCCATTTGCGCCACCTTGACTATGAAACTTTACACTATATAAGGATGATAATTATCACAGACAAGGTAATCAGCGTTACAGTAAACAACTATCAAATCCACACAATCGCTACATTAATATAAAATGTCACAGGAAAATAATCACATCCACAATATTCCGGCTTGTCTCTAGATGACAAAATATGCAGCAACTATAATAACACGCTTTCAGCTCTCCTACACATGCAGCAACTATAATAACACGCTTTCAGCTCTCCTACACATGCAGCAACTATAATAACACGCTTTCAGCTCTCCTACACATGCAGCAACTATAATAACACGCTTTCAGCTCTCCTACACATGCAGCAACTATAATAACACGCTTTCAGCTCTCCTACACATGCAGCAACTATAATAACACGCTTTCAGCTCTCCTACACATGCAGCAACTATAATAACACGCTTTCAGCTCTCCTACACATGCAGCAACTATAATAACACGCTTTCAGCTCTCCTACACATGCAGCAACTATAATAACACGCTTTCAGACCTCGTTCACATGCAGCAACTGTAATAACACGCTTTCAGCCCTCCTACACATTCAGCAACTTTAATAACACGCTTTCAGCCCTCCTGCACATGCAGCAACTATAATAATCCGCGCTTTCAGCTCTCCTACACATGCAGCGGCTATAATAACACGCTTTCAGCCTTCCTACACATGCAACGACTTTAATAACACGCTTTCAGCCCTGCTACACATGCATCAACTTTAATAACACGCTTTCAGCCCTCCTACACATGCAACAACTATAATAACACGCTTTCAGCCCAACTACACATGCAACAACTATAATAGCACGCTTTCAGCCCTCCTACACATGTAGCAACTTTAATAATACGCTTTCAGCCCTCCTACACGTTAGTAGCATGTGTCCAGACTCTCCGTTTAAAGGTTGAATCAAATCCAGTTTTATAACTCAGTACAAACCAACAAGATACTTTTAACCGCCTTTTATGTAGTACACAAACAGGCACCGCCATCTTGTTTCGCATAGGTATCAGCACATCGGCTTTATGTCCTTCCCGATACTGTCTCAATGTCTGGTACCCTCAGAACTAACATTAGTGGTTGCTCGGAACTAATATTAGTGGTTGCTTGGAACTAACATTAGTGGTTGCTTTTGAGATGGGTCTCTAGAATACAAGCCATATCAATTTGATATTCTTCTTGTCACTGTAAAAGTAGGACATTTTACAAATTTAGAACTTCCTAGCAAGGTCATGGTTAGATTAATCCTCGACCGATTGAAACCCCAAGCAGAGAACATCATCGCTGAGGAGCAAGCAGGGTTCAAACAGGGAAGAAGCACTACAGAACAGATATTTAATTTAATGCTGCGAAGCGAGAAATATCTAGAACAGCAGCAAAGACTGTATAATGCGTTTATTGATTTTAAGAAGGCGTTTGATAGGGTACGGCATAACGCGCTATGGGCAACCATGAGGATGTATAAAATCAAAGGACATATTATAAAGGTCCTTGAACACATGTATGACAAGGCGTCTAGCGCAGTTCTTGAGAGTGGGAGGCGATGTGACTGGTTTCGTACATCAGTTGGTATGAGACAGGGTTGTACACTCTCTCCAATTCTTTTCAGTATATTCATTGAGAGAATTATGAGTGAGGAACTTGCCCTGTCAATATTCCTCTATGCTTATGAGACATGGACAGTTACAGCTGACCTTCAGCATGTATTGCAAATACATCCTGCACGGAAAGGTGCAAGGCAGATGACGAAGTGGCAGTCGCAAAAAGAGGTGTGCCCCATGTGTGCCCCAGCGACTTCACTAGTTACAGGATGACCTGACCTGACCTGAGAACCTCTTGCCCATTCCTCTGTAGTATATTGAGTGTTCTAAGCGTTGTGTCATTAGATCTATCCATGTTCCTCCATACAATGTCGCCACAGAGCAGAGGACAACGATCGCATCCGCACTGGGTTGACCCGTGTTAGATGAGGTGTGGGCATGTCACGGACAACTCCTGCTGGGTCTCAACCGGAAGCTTATGTATGTTTTTTTTGTGTATGTGTTCTTCATGAAGCGAACACTTCGTTGCATTGTTTCGTTATACATATGGTCCCCGCATCCGATTTCAACAGTTGTTTCTGTCAGATCAATCTTACTTAGCACTAGACTGCCCCATGACTGCCTGCAGACAGACAACATGCATGGCTGTGCCTCCGCTACAGCTATGACCTACTCTACGACCCTTTCCAACTTGTGAGAGCCCTCTGATAGCTATTTTACCACTGGCACCGCCCTCGGGTACAAATAAGCACACATGGTCCTCAATCACAACAAAGGGAGAAATACGAGAGGAGTTTTTAAAATTCTCTTTCAAAGGAAGACACTTTCTTCTTTAGACCTTCACAAGTTTGAAAACAATTTCAAGAGCATTGTCAGCCTCCAGGAAAAGAAACAAAACATTCTCACAGAAATTTAAATTAAAGATCGCGGTACACAGAATCCGACATCAATGAATATATATTTTTAGACCATATTGAGCCAAATCCAGATTAGCAAGAACACAAAAGAAAACTAAAGTATTACAAACCGATATTTCACCATTTCAATAATAAACAAGTAACTCCATTGATTGATTTGAGTTTCTGCGACTGTTAGAGGTTTCACAATGTATCCTACGATTACATAATACTTCACTGTAAATAGGGCTTGATGTTGCGAGCAAGGGTAAATACAGGACTGAATAGGCTAGCAAACATTGAATTGTGTCCCCAACTCAACATCCATGCCGTCCCACGCTGGAAACAAACAATGCCAGCATTAATTTGCTGTTTGTTGAAAATGCCTGGAGGCCTCCAATTCTGACCTCAGCTCTCTTCATCCTCATCAGGTGGCGTCTTGTCATCGGAGTGAGGCGATAATGGTCTTCAGCTGACTCTGTCTCGTTCCAGGTCGGTACATTCAGTCAGACTGTGTCCCGACCACATCATCATGCTTTTCTGCTTTTTCTTTCCATCAGAAGCGGCTTACCCACCTTGAATTGTTTCAAGGCCACACTGTTTTTTTATATTTCCATTAAACTTGTCTAAGTTTTCTGAAAACCCACATTTCACAGACTTCTGTTTTATTCTTCATTTTCTTTATCATGGTTCAGATTTCTACTCCATACAACAAAATTGAATGCACTTAACATTTAGTGATCCTCATGTTTAGTTTCTGAGATATCTGCTTGAACAGACATGTATGTCCCAGCTCTACACCTTTAATTGTTGACCTTAATATACAGGTTACAACATTGCCTGCATTATATTAATTAATTGGTTTTTTGTGTGCAAATAATTCCTTTTATTATTAAAATAGTTTTGTACATCAAATTCCATTCATCCTTTTAAAAATCGTTGTAGTAATCGACATGCGAATTCGCACACCTTGGAAGCTCTGTTTTGATCATTGACAGTCGCATGGATTCCTTACACAGGGCACACTTTAGATAGGTTGACGTCATCGTTCAAGCGGTTATATTTTTGGTATGGAATTACATGCAGATATAGACTGAAGTAGATTGGTTTAGAATCGTGGCAGACTTCAGTCAATAAGATGGTTCGGCTTGGAAGTGAATTGAGATTCGAATTATTTACGATATGACAGTCGCCTGACGAGGAGAGGAGACTAACGTCTAGTCAGGTAAAACATACTAATAAGCAGGGCTTGAACATTTTAAAGGTGGCTCACCAATCAGTCAAATATGTCACCAGTCAGCATGGTCGAACTACAGTCATGCAATTTATGTTAACAAATTTAAACTAGGCACTGATTCACTTTTATTTCTACATAACAATGCGTACCAAACCAAAATATATTGCATTACTTCCATTTAATACTGCCTATTTTTTCTTAAGAAAAAGTACACTGTTGTCGGAAGCATGGCGTTTGTGTCATTGAACATGCTTGATAGTTTTAGCACTGAAGTACCATTCATTGATGGCCTTAGTAGGTTAAAATTCGTGGTAGTGGAAATCCATTTGGACTCATCATCATGAGCTAGCTTAATGTACAATTGATTCGAACCGCAATATCATTAATAATCGTGTGATGATCGTTAAGTAGTAACGATTAAAAACTGATTTTTTATTCACTCATCAAGCAACATTTTTGTACACGTCATAGACAAGGAGGCGGGCGCATTGTTTTCAAGCTCTGCTAATAAGATATGTTAGTCAGGGTCAGGTAAAATATATTGGCCATAACACCTTCCCTCACTACCAAGTAGGTCTCCCTGGAAATGGGCTGTTTTCACGGCAGCCTGGCTAACGAGTTAGGGGTTCATCGTGATCCCTGTAGTAGTGAGCGACACGCAGATAAAGCCAAGCATAGCACAACCGCCTGGAGGACCCGGTCCACCTTTACCAGCACGCTCAGGAAATGAGGAAAGCTACTGGAACTCGTCACTGAACTCCCTTTCCCAGTGCAAATAAAAGATAATGTAACTCATGAAAGCACTGAACAGCCACAGCTTTGCTACGTTCTTGATATGTCCAAAATTGATCTTTCCGCGTAAAACTTCGAAACAAAAAACAAAGACGCCCCTGCATTTCAGGCAGAGCCATAGATGATTCAAATTTATAGCAAAAACTACGGGCTACTTTGTAAGGTCTCTTTTGGGCATCTATTAGATTCTATTTTGAAACTATTCTTACTATGCCCTTTCAGGTTTAAACTGAACTCAATCGGTGTTTGACTTGAAGCAATAACACGAATTCCTCTAACTTAACTTAACTTAATTTAACTTAGCTTAGCTTAGCTTAGCTTACTTAACTTTACGTTTTTATGCTGGTTTAGATGACTTTGTAGAGTCTGCAAACAATCAGTTTAATTTACATTCAGTTGATCTAAAAATTACTGCAAATCCAATCTATTCTTGAAAGTATTAATTGACCATGGCCTACTTTAGAAAGGCTGTCCACTGCCTACTATAGATTAAAGTAGCTCATGGGCCGTATGACTCACAGGGAAAATCTCTTGAAACATCTCATTCCACCTCCTCAACTATTCTCTGTAGCAATACATTCCAAGGACTCACCACTATCTGGCTAACAACATATTTTCTGGTATCTAATCTGGATCTTTCTTTAATTAATGTGTAGCTGTGACCTCTTGTTCTTGTAGCAGCTGTGTTTAAACAAAACTAGATACTTTCAGCTACACTTTTTCAGCTGTTTTTTATCAGTTTGTTATATATTTACTGACTTACCCTCGTTTAAAGAACAATTTAGTGATTGGAACTTGAAATACTTAAAATCCTGGTATTCAACCAGACATGTTAATGTCTGTTGCCAGGGTAACCGAACGCTTAGGCTATACGTAGCAGGTATTTTAAAATCTTCCTGCGGCTTACTCGGCCCGGTGAAAGTTACAAATATAGTAATGTTCTACCTTTTATCCATGTATATAAAACGATGACATAAGTTGTAGAGAAAGATTGCCAGTTCAACCATACACAGTTACCACGGGTTATATTTAGGCGTAAATCAAGGCATCGATAGCAGCCATGGTGCGGACATTTCATATGGATGTGTGCTGAAATCAAATGGATGACCATTTATTTGATTATGACTTTAGTGGTTGAATCAACAATCCACACACTGCAGTAGTTTAAAATCAGAGGCGTTTTCAACAAGTGGATGGTTGGGAAATGCGCACCTGAGAGAACATATCGGGAGTATGTACTTTAATGTTATCAGTGTCAAACCTGGGCCATAATAGATAGGCACGAACGTCAAATCGAGACCTGTGAAATGAGTTGTGTGCGAAGTGCGGCTGGAAAGACAATTCGTGACAAAATTCGCAACAACACTCTGAGAAATACGGTTGGGACTACATCCGTCAACTATTATATAGAAGCACAGAAGATACAGTGGTTTCGTCATCTGTTAAGGATGCAGTAAGATCAACCTGCAGAGAAAACATTACACGTGAAGGTTTCAGGGTCATGAGGTCGAAATCGGCGACAACGGATAGAGGGGGTCAAAGAAGAACGGAGCACTCCGAATCTTCAATATGTTAAAGCACAAGCCTCCCATTTAGTGCAAACGGGTACCTCCCTCTCTACAACGTAGGAAGGCAAATGCAGTAGGATAAAAGAAGTAAATGTAGACTTGAGCTTAAACAATTCTCAGAAAATGAAAGAAACTGAGCCTCTATGTGCTTGACCGGAGTAATTAATAACGAAGTATCAATCAATCAATCAAATCCGTCGCTTATCTTTGTGAATTGGCCATTGACGACATTCCGTCCACATTTACGGTTTTGGGCTGTTCTGTCTGCCTCTATCCAGGTATAATAATTTCATCTTAGTTCCTTCTCACAATATCTTCTCAAGTATTTTTGGATTTACCTCTGACTCTCTTCCCTTGAGGATTCCATGTAAGAACCTGTATTGCTATGTTGCGCGGCGCCTTCCGTAGCGTATGCCCTATCCAGTCTCACTTTCTTCGCTTAATTTGTTGTTCCAGTAGCTGTTGTTGGCTCCTGTCCATTAGGTCTTCATTTCTCACCATGTCCTGCCACTTTATGGCCATTATCATTCTTAGCCATCTGTTAACGAAGGACGAGTCTTTGTTGTATGGCCTTGGTCATTCTTAGCCATCTGTTAACGAAGAACGAGTCTTTGTTGTATGGCCTTGGTCATTCTTTATGCCTCCGCTCCATACAACATCACCGACATGACGCTGGCGTTGAATATTCTAACTTTGGTTGTAAATCTTGATTTTTCTGGAACACCGTATGTTGTTTCGTGTTAAAAATGGCCCTCTTGCCTTTTCAATTCTGATCATTACATCTGCATTTGTATCTCCTGATGTTTCTATTGCGCTGGCCAAATAGGTAAAAGCATACCGCAGTTTAACATAGGTTAAACAAATTATATTATATTACCAGGTGTAAGGTAATGGCTCTCAGATGAGTGGCATGTCAGTAGATCGCTTTACTCTTTGTACTCGCACAGCAAATGACAAAGTGAACTTTATAACTATGACAATCTTAAGGTAGCCAAATGCCACGTCGACAAATTAGTGACGCGCATGTTGACAAAACTAAGAGAGGTCAAATCGTCAATACAGGGAGGCGGATGTTTGTGGCAGTACCAAATGCATCATATCACGAAGACTAATAAGTGTTCTTGAGAGCCTGCTAGGACTTTGCTTGCGTAACAGACGATTGATATCTCCGTCGTCGAAAAGTGCCAGTTCTTAATATTTAGTTCTTAGTCGATCTGTACTTCTACAGAGACAGGTCTCTCTGTGCAGTCAGGGCTTTGGTACTAGCCAGATGTAACCGGAAGGAGAATTTCCTGCTTAGCGGGCTAGGCTCGAGAACAGCTTATTACTCCGATGCGTTGTGACAAATACCGAAAAGGGTGGTTAAGTTATAATAGACTCAAACACTAGAGCAAAGTAAACCCTCAATCTGTTAGACGCCATCTATGATGTTCTTAACAAACTACCTAATCATGATCGGTGTTATGCTTTGTCCAACAGTCAGTCGTCTCTTACGACATGCTCTCTATGGGGGCAGTGCTGCTATTATTGTTTTTGTCCTACACAAAGACCGAGTCGGACCACTCGAGACATACTGCTCTGACTCTAAATAGCATTTCTACCATTTCAAACTGCAGTTAACTAGATGTTCCACAGTGTTCCTCCACAAAGCTGTCAAGTCGCCTCGCAATTCCCTTTCTTTAGTTCTGCTTCCTGCCAAAGACTGATGTGCCGGACCCAAATGTTCAAATATCACAGTAAATCTATAAACTTTCGAGACAACGCATTCTGTTCTCCGGACTACATTCTGCTACTTCCAAAGCCATGTTTAGGGCTTAGTAACGGGAGATTAAGAAATAAGAAGAAGAAGAGAAAAAACAATTTAGTTTTACTTAACCTGGGTCTAATCAGGGAAGAGAGTGGTGGGGCTGGCAACCTCTTTTCTCTAAAAACCACTGCCCATTAAACTACAGAACATTCTTAAGCATCTAGGATGCCTAATTATTTTTGATAAAATAAATACAAGGCGTAGTCAAATTACACCGGACTTAACTGCGCCAAGTGAACTTCTTCTTCTGCGTTAGTTATCAATCTCCTGTTACCAAGTCTTAAACATGGCTTAGCACGTAACAGAATGTAGTCCGCAAAACGGAATGCTTTGTGTCGCTAGTTTACAGTTTGACTGCAATATTTGCACCTTCGTTGTCTAGTTCTAGTTCTTCACTGTGGTCTTCGACACACTTTTGTCACCATACACTGCCTGCATTCTGTGATGAATGTCAACTGGTCGACATTCTTTAGGTGTTAGAAACCGAATCACCGCTCGTCGATCAACTCTGGACGGATTCCGTGTCACTTCCGCCATGTTTTAAACGGTCTGCTGGGGAAACTATGAGCCGGAGGATAATGAAATGTTGCAAACTTGACGGTTGGTATGTGCTGTTTACACCAAAAGTGGCATCATCATGGACATCGTACGTTTGTTCACTTGTTGCAGTTAGGACCGGTTTAATTTGAACAGTCCTCGTGTGATATGCGTGACAGGAAGACTTGGCAAGTATTTGTTAAAGACCTCTGTTTCCGCTTGGGTGTGGAAGAGTTTTTATTGATTGATTGATCGATTGATTGTATCTCACTCTTGATTGTATCTCACTCCCCTTTCTGTCTGCTCACTCTTAACAGTCTAACGCTTATATTTGTACATCTTCCATCCTCCGACTCATTCTACCATTCCTACCTATTCCATTTCTTTCTTTTACTTTCCCTCCAACCCAAAATGTCTAATAGTAGCGATGATGGTGACAGTGGCAAAGAGTAATGTTAACAAAATAGATGCTAGCATCTTCGTCTCCATCTTTCCCTCAACCCAAGAGCTCGCAAGACATCACATCTCACTACATCTGGAACTATCGGCGTGCAGTTCGATCTGTCCACCGTTGGTATTTAGGCCTCTTTCAAAGGGTTGCTTGTCCGTTTCCGAATATCAGCTGTCAAGCGCATCTTAGGATGTTCGCTGTTTCTATCTCCAAGAACTGTGGCTCTGATTATCGTATTAGATCGTCCCATATGACTGTACGATTCGAATTCGAATATGCGTATTTTCACCACTGATAAAAAGTATTGTAATGGTCCGATAAGCTGTTGGATTTGTATTGCGTATTTTGAAATTTGTGACACGATCCATGTATTGTTATTTCAAAGATCTATCTAAAACTCTATCTCGTCTCCTTCGTCTAGATCAAATGCTACATCTCAGTATAAAATGTCCATGTTTCACAAGCATATAAGTATACAGAACGTCTCAATTCTTTCATTAATGTTATCTTAGTTCTAAGCGAGATGTTCTTATCTTTCCACAGGGGCCTCAGTGGGGGAGGGGGGGGGGGTGGGGTGGACAATTGTCATTGCTGCTACTGTCCTTGTTTGTAGCTGTGTTTTGGTTTCCTTGCTACAATTACAGATCCTAGACTTAATTGTGGAACAATCTCAAGCTTTCGTCCGTTTTTCTTTGATTTCGTTTTTGCTGTTAGTCATTAGTTTTGCTTCATCTGTATTTATTTCCAGTCATATTTCCGAGGTCTTGTGTCAAACCTGGTAGTCAATTCTTTCCCCATTTTTTCATTAGCACCTGAAACATCAGTTACAACAGCGAAGCGCATGTTGGTAATAATGCATTCACCTAAAGTTACTGTACGATAATGGCTTTACAGAGCAACTGCTATTCTTTCTAGAAATACACTGAAAGGTTAGGTGACAGTACCTATCCCTGTTTTATATCAACACTAGCGTTAAATCAGCCCCCCCACCCCCCTCCCCCCCCCCCCCCCGGTTAGCCGTTGATAAAACCGCGATCATGGTATTTGAATACAAACTCGTGATCACATTGTTAACTTGCTCTCTGAACACAGAATGACGAAGAAAGTGTCCTGCAATACCTTTCCAAAATGCCTTGGTGGGACGCTAGACGCAGCAAGGGGAATGAGCTGACAACAACCAGTTACTAAAAGCTGGCTGCTTGCATCAAGTTCGGCGAGCCAGAACTGACCAAGGGTCTGTTTCGTCTTCCGGTGGAGGTCCTGGAAACAGGCTGCACTAATATAGTCTGGCTAAGGCAAACCAGGTACCTAAAATAGCCAGCTTAAATGATGTGTCGGGCCCAAAAGTGCGGGCATTCTTGATGTACGTGTTCAGGGGTCAGACTCCTGTCCCACATGAACATTCAGTTGTTTGGGAGATGTTGAGTCGAAATCGTTGGCTTATTACTCTTCAGTGGCCCGTTCTCATGCAGAAGATTGCAGTTTGGTGGTGTCTTTGAGGCTGGTGGATAGGGTCTGGACTGTTACTCTCTCCCATTTTTTTCTCCAATTTTATATTAAAATGGCTGCGAATTATAGTTTTAGCCTTCTTATAAGGCACTTTATAGGTGTATTGTTCCATTTTCCCACCTGCTTTGGATACTACATCGGCTCTCTCGTTTCCCGTAATTCCACCATGAGAGGGGAGCCCCAGGAGTGTGATCTATGAACTAAATCTACTTAAAGGGACTCGCTATATTTAAATAATGGCTCTGGTATATTATCAATTTTCACAGCTCTCCCGTTCGATTCTTGATATGGGTGGCACACAGTGCTCCCTTGTGTCACGGTGCAGTAGTAAGTCTGGATAAACCTTTGATTGACTTACGTATATGAACAATACTGAGTATATCTGTCTACATGAGTCGTTCAGATGTTACATTCGACACGTGTGATCGTATTGGTGGAACCTTGTGCTTCGTTCAGTTGTTCACTAGCTGCTCGGCGCTATTTGTGTCGTGTTTATGCCTATGGGCCTAGCTCAATAGCAGTGACCAGTCGGAACAAGAGGCTAGGCAGCATCATCTTGCGTTAAATTTCAATATGCGGTATGTGTGAACTTTGGGGTGTTCTATTATTAATTGATACATTCTGAACGGAAAACTCAACTACCAAAAGCATATTTGGATATACATTGTAAAAATAAACATTTTGAATACTTCTGGCACATGAATACATATTCCATTTAGCTTGGAATACAAATTAGAGGGGTCAAGTTTTCATTTTTTTAGTTATTTTCTTAACTCACCCTTTGTCTCATACATATGAAATCCTACAATATCATATCCTACTAATTTGTTGTTGTTGTGCAATCATTTGATTGTAACTTGATATAGCAGGATAGAACAGTTACAGAGGTGTAAAGTTTTTGACATCTAGTGGTTTAAAGTCAAAAGTAAGATAATTCAGTCCAGACGAGGAAAATAATTCTTCAGTTAAAAGAGTTGTAGTTGTATTCCTCAACCTCCGTCAATCCATCCATAAATCCGTCAATCAATCCGTCAATCAATCAAAGCCCGTCGCTCCTCTTGGTGCATAGGTCATCGACAACATCTCGCCAGCTTACACGGTTCTGGGCTCTCTCCAGGTGTAATTATTTGATTTTTGCTCCTCACATTCTCTTCTTCACGTAATTTTAGGTCTACCTCTCTCTCTTTTCTACTGAGGATTCCATGTATGAGCTTGTCGGGCTATATTAGAATGTGCCTTCCGCGGCGTATGTCCTATCCAGTCCCATCCATTTTCTTCGCTTCATTTGTTGTTCTAATGGCTGTTGTTTTCGCCTTTCCCACAAGTCTTCATTCCTCACCATGTCCTGCCACTTTATGAACACAAGTCTTCATTCCTCACCACGTCCTGCCACTTTATGAACACAAGTCTTCATTCCTCACCACGTCCTGCCACTTTATGAACACAAGTCTTCATTCCTCACCACGTCCTGCCACTTTATGAACACAAGTTTTCATTCCTCACCACGTCCTGCCACTCCTGAACATTATCCTTCGCAGGCATCTGTTAACGGAGGACTGGAGTTTTTGTTGTATGACCTTGGTCATTCTCCATGTCTCCGCTCCGTACAGCAACACCGACTTGACACTTGCTTTGAATATTGTAATTTTGGTGTGAATCTTGATATCTCTGGATCTCCATATATTGTTTAATGTCAGGAATGCCCCTCGTGCTTTTCCAATTATGCTCCTAAAACCTGCATCTGTACCTCCTGATGTGTCGATTGTGCTGCCTAAACAGGTAAAGGTATCCACTTCCTCCAACTGCTCTCCCCCCCCCCCCCCCAGCATGATTGGTTTTTTGATGTTAGTGTCGAGTTTAAGGAGCTTGGTTTTCTTCATGTTGATATTCAGTCCTAGTTTGTCTGATTGTTCTTTCACCCTATTGTTTCTCTTGTATTTGACTACGGTAATAGCTGTCCATCGTTGTCGATGAGGACTATGACTGTGTGATAAAAGTACCAAACCATCTGCGTAGTCCAGGTTTTCCAATTGTGACAAATGTGTGCACTGAATACCCGTGTTTTTGCATTCGATTGATGTCTTCATTATCCAATCTAAAGCCAACAAGAACAGGGCAGGTGAGAGCAGGCATCCCTGTCTCACCCTTGTTTGCACCTCGAAGCTGTCAGTCAGTAATCCTTCATGTACCACTGTACTAACTGTCTTTGTACATATTCTGGATGAGGGTTGTGTAATTCTCTAGTATCCTATAGTGTCTCAACGGTTGCAATAGAGTACTTCGATCCACACTGTCAAACGCCTTTTCATGGTCAAAAAAATTTGCGTATGGGATGATTTTCATGTTATGCCTTGTTCTGCTATGATGCATAGTGTAGCTATATGATCTGTGCATGATCTTCGCTGGCGAAATCTTGCCTGTTCCTCTCTGTGCTTTTTGTCTATTTTAGTTGTTAATCTGTTCAAGACGATTCTGATGTAATCCCCATATAATTGCTGCAATCTGCCAGGTCCCCCTTCTTAGGCAGTTTATTCAGATGACCTTCTTTCCATTCTGATGGCATTTTCTCCTTTTCCCATATATTCTTGAATGATCCTTGCAATGTATCAATGGCCTTACCTATATCTACCATTATGGTTTCTGCTGCTATTCCATCTAGTCCTGCCGCTTTCCCTTTCTTGAGTTTGGATATGACCCTTTGGATTTCTATCCTACTTGATGGGTTGCCGTCCAAGTTCAGGGTCTCTTCTGCTGGTAAGATATTTGGTGTTTCTTGTGGTGGAGGTCTGTTTAGACTTTCTTTGAAATACTCAACCCATCGTTTCTGTTGCTCTTCCGATGATGTCAATATTCTGCTTTCTCTATCTTCGATTGGTTTGTCTGTCTGTATATATCTATTTGCCATTTTCTTTGTCAGCATATATCTCTCATATTTCCTCTCAATGCTGCCTCGTCTGCCTCCTGTTCCAGCTTGTGAATATATTCCCTTTTATTATTCCCTATACATATCTTGACATCTTTGTCTGTAACAGTATCATTATTCTATGCTTCTGCTTTGGTGTCTCGGGTTCGGCAATCGTTGAGTATAGCTTTCTTCTTTTTCCTTTCTTCTATTATATGTAATGCCTTTGTTGTGATCCATTCTTTGTGTTGGTTTCTCTTGAATCCCACAGTTTCTTCACATGTCTTTTTCCACATATTATTAATGTTAATTTCTTCATCCTCATATAGCTCTTGTAGCACCTGATATCTGTTATTATGTTTGAAGTTAAATTCTGTCTTCTTCTCTTGTTGTTGCAGTAAGTGTACGTTATATCTTGTTCTCCTTGCGCCATGTACTGGGTGCTTTTTTAGTTTGAGCTACAAAATCACCAGAAAAATGTGGTGGTCTGATGCTACATCTGCACCTCGCTTTACTCTTTCACCTTGTAGTTTACTTCTGAACGCTTGACTAACACAGATGTGATCAATCTGATTTTCCGTTACATGGTCTGGAGATCTCCATGGGGCCTTATATATCTTTTTATGTGGAAACATGATTTCTCCGATTATAATTTTGTGTAGCGCAAATGGCACTGCAAACATTTCTTCCTTTTCGTTCATCTGTCCCATTTCTTGTCTCCCCATAATCTGTTAACCTAGGTTGTCTGCTCTTACTTTAGCATTACATTCTTCCATTAAAATTAAGAGATCTTTCTTTTTCCACGTATCACGGACCGCTTCCTGCTTGTTGAAGAACTCTTGGTTTTTATCATCGTCAGCCTCGTTAGTTTGGGCATAACACTGATTGACGTTTAAATTGATATGTATGTTCCTCGATCTAAAGCTTGCGCTCATGATTCGGTTGGTAATAACCTCCCACGTTATGAGCGCCCGCTTTGCGTCTCTGGAGAGCATCAGTGCTATTCTCTCTGTAGGTTGGGCATCAATTCCATCTTTTCCTGAATACATTATCATTTCTCCAGTAGTCAGTCTCATCTTTCTCGATTGTGTCCATCTTGTTTCGCACAGTCATAGCACTGCCAATTTGTAATTTCTCCTCTCTTCAGCTTTCCCTTCAACATCTGTGTGTTGTGCTTATTGTTGCTTTGCTCAATATTTTTGTGTCTTGTTTATTGTTGGATTCTTCAATCTCTTTGTACTTTGTTTATTATTGCATTACTTACTCTTTTTTGCCATGTCTATTGTTGCATTTCTCAATAGCTTTTGTCTCTTTGTGCCAGGCGCATTGTTGCATTCCTCAATAGCTTTTGTCTCTTTGTGCCAGGCGCATTGTTGCATTCCTCAATAGCTTTTGTCTCTTTGTGCCAGGCGCATTGTTGCATTCTTCAATCTCCCTGTGTGGCGTTTATTATTGCATTCCTTAATCTCTTTGTGCCATGTCTGTGGTTGCATTCCGCAATCTCTTTGTGCCATGTCAAATAGCAATAAAAATAGTAATGTTGGCTTAGGTGTATAAGGTCCGTTGCTCAGTCGGCCACATCCATGATCCACTGCTAAGGCATGCTTCCAGGTCTTGTCCAGAGCGAAGGTAGAACTTGATATTTGCTGGAGCCATACTGTGCGGGGACAGCTTCTTCTGTGTCTCCAGCCGATCGGGGGAAAGCTTTTAGCACCGAGGAACGATCTGTGTAGTATCTTGTGTGCCGGGGATTCTCGGTCGAGCCGTACGACATGACCGAACAATGTAAATCTGCGCCGGTCCAGTGTTTCTGAGATTAGGTAGAGGTCTGTTTTAGCAGAAACCTCCACTTTGCGGATATATTCATGCCAGTGGATCTCCAGGATACGGTATATCGTCATTGGGTAATATGTCATAGGAGGTATTGGAAAGCCATTGTGGACGCTTTGGGGTCACTGGACCGATGATTAGCCTGGCGGCCTCTCCTGAATGTGGAGTTCTTTATGACAGTATATGCTGCCTCCGGAACAGGGTTCGCTGTAGCTAGGTTTCCCTTACCAGCAACGGCGTATTTCTCGGCGACGCTAGGGTCAGCATTGAGAAGTTGAATATTGTACATTGGAGTCGGCATAGATTTGTGAAGGGCACAGGGGCTGATTGAGTACTCGATCATCAGCAAACGATGATCCATATTGGCAGGAGCCTCCGCACCGCTAAAGACATAACAGGAAGTCACTCGGTCGAGACTTCTCACAAGGATGTGGTCGACTCTGTTCAAAGTCCTTCAATTGATAGAGATCCATTTGTAGTGGTGGATGATTAAGCAACGTTACCATGAGCTGGTAATTTTCAGGCATTTCCCAATCTTTTTGTCCCAGTTTATTATTGCAATCTCAGTTTCTTTGTGCCATATCTATTGCTGCATTTTTCAATCTCTTTGTGTTGTGTTTATTGCTGCATTTCCAACTCTGTTTGCGTCGCGTTCATTATTGCATTTCCCGATCTCTTTGTGTCACGTTTATTGCTGCATTCCTCAATCTCTTTGTGTCATGTTTATTGCTGCATTCCTCAATCTCTTTGTGTCATGTTTATTGCAGCATTCCTCAATCTCTTTGTGTCATATTTATTGTTGCATTTCCCAATCTTTTTGTGTCATGTTTATTGCAGCATTCCTCAATCTCTTTGTGTCATGTCTGTCGTTGCATTGTTCAATCTCTTTGTGTCATGCTTATTGTTGCATTACTCAATAATCTCTTTGTGTCATGTTTATTGTTGAATTTCCCAATCTCTTTGTGTCGTGTTTATTGTCGCAGTCCTCATTCTCTTTGCAATGATAAGAAATCCATCCATTCTCTTCTCTCTTCTGTCTCCCAATTAAAAAACAAATTAAAGTAGCTATAATCTTTTGCTTCTTCCTCTGTGCTTTTATGATTTATCAAAAGATCTCCTTACATTACAAAGTGAAAATATCCTATCTGTTATCCAGGGTTAAATCTTCTTCCGTTGCTTTCCTGGTTCCATAATGGCCGTGTCTATTTAAGATGCAATGAAATTATTAGTCAATTTTTATATGTCTAGATCTGCTGTAGCAAAACGAGCTATCTTTTCTCTTATAGGGTCTGTGTGTATGTGTGCCATTGGTCAACTTTTAAGCTTGTCCAAGTGGAATTTATGTCTGACAGTATTTGATGGCTTCATTTTCTGGGTCTTTAAGCTTGTTCGAGTGGAATTTATGTCTGACAGTGTTTGATGGCTTCATTTTCTGAGTCATTAAATTTGTTTAAGCAGAATTTATGTCTGACAGTGTTTGATGGCTTCATTTTCTGGGCCTTTAAGCTTGTTCAAGTGGAATTTATGTCTGACAATATTTGATGGTTCATTTTCTGGGTCATTGAGCTTGTTTAAGCAAAATTTATGGCTGACAATATTTGATGGCTTCATTTTTTTTCTGGGTCTCTAAGCTTGTTCAAGTGGAATCTGTGTCTGACAGTGTTTGATGTCTTCCTTTTCTAGGTCTTTAAGCTTGTTCAAGTGGAATCTATGTCTGACAGTATTTCGTATTCTTGTTGTTGTTGTTTTTCTTTGTTCGTTCCCAATCTCCCGCTACTAATTCATGGAATGGGTTTTTGCAAGTAGTAGGATGTTGTCCGGAGAACGGAATGACGTATGTCGTAGTTTACAGCTTGACTGCGATGTTTGTACCTTTCGGTCTGACACATCCAACTTCAGCAGGAATTTTTGAGTACCAGATTAGCCTTCCCTTTTCAATCCCTGCCCGCTCCCTTTCCCTCCTTCCCCAGTCTGCTCTGTTGGACCATGTTATCCATGATCTAATTTTGGAAATGTTGAAGGTTCTTGGCAGCTTTGGTTCAATGTTCCTGACGCACAGGTCAGTATCTTGATCCATGGCAGTGTTTGTTGGCTTAATTTGCTGGGTCTTTAAGATTATTCAAGTAGAATCTACCTCTGACAGTGTTTGATGGCTTAATTTGCTGGGTCTATAGATTATTCAAGTAGAATCTATCTCTGACAGTGTTTGTTGGCTTAATTTGCTGGGTTTTTAAACTTGTCCAAGTGGAATTTGTATCTGACTGTGTTTGTTGGCTTAATTTTCTGCGTCTTTAAGCTTGTGCAAGTGAAATTTGTATCTGATTGTGTTTAATGGCTTAATTTTCTACGTCTTTAAACTTGTCCAAGTGTAATTTGTATCTGACTGTGTTTTATGGCTTAATTTTCTTCATCTTTAAACTTGTCCAAGTGTAATTTGTATCTGACTGTGTTTTATGGCTTAATTTTCTGCATCTTTAAGCTTGGTCAGGGGGTTCAAGTACGTCATCACCGAGAATAACTCTTATCTGTCAAATATTTATTCCCTACTGAACCCGATCTTGTATTTGGACAGAATCAATTTAGTTGTGATGTATATAACTATTGATGAGTGATGCAGCTGTTCTGGCAAACAAGGCAAAATATCGGTGCGCAGGCATCATGCTCAGAAAAAAGGATGCGCGTAGGAGCATTTTCACAGCAGCCGGGTACCCACGAGGCATAAACGTCCGCGTGGTATACCGCGAACGTGCTGGGCAGACTTTTTTGCACTCCACTACAAAATTAACGGTAAGTTTGAAGGAAAGCTTGTTACCGACTGGACCTGCATAGCCAAAGTTAGGGATCGTTCATACAACCACCGCTAAGGAACATACCATCAAGTAATTAAGTAAGCTAAAAGTTAGTCGCCCATCGCAAGCGATAATGGCAAACATCATGTGATGGTTGTGTGTTGATGATGTAACTTGCACTGTATTTGGATTATAGTGAGAAAGAAAATTCGTTGGTCATCAACCTCACTCTCTGGTCACGTGCTATAACGGACTAGTGGCAAGACATAAGTCAAGACGACTGGAGGTAACTCAGAATGGAGTCTCTCTGGTGCCATCTCTCTTGAGACATTTCTTGAAACCTGCGTAACTCGATCATCCACCGTTTCCATTCATCGCTTGAGAGCCGAGTTCCTTACCTCTCGACCACCAGGGGCATTGCATTGCATTGAGTATTGAGTATTCCTAATGTATAAGCAGATATCATGTTGTTGTATCTATTGGAGTGGTAGAAACCATAGAAGAAATAGAGAAAAGGGGAACTTAGACAATATTTACAAAGAAAATTTATCACGAAAGAATATCTTAAAGAGAATACACGACAGAAACATGGATACGCGTATATACAGGTGGATCAGCTAACAAAGCCGCATAAAATAGAAGTAGAGGGGTCTATTACAGACTAAGTGATGGAGAAAAAAAAACTCTAGTACTAGAAACACGAACATGCTCTAATAACTTCCTCGCAGAAACAGAAGCACTTTAGGTCCTGCCGAGCTTGTAATCCAAGATCACGATGTCCACCAAGAAAACATATTATTCAGTATTAGCTGCTCGAGAACAACACAAAAATTAAGATATCGATTAATGTATGTACTCCTTGACACAGCTCTCAACATTCTGAACATCCAAGGTTGGTCATTCAGTGGATTCCTTGCCCCTGCAGTATTGAAAGTAATGAAGGCGTAAACAGACTAGCAATGCTTGGAGGAGTTTCCCCACAAAAACACCCAAGCATCACATATAATGTGGCCTAGACCATACTTAAAGCCAGCTTTAGGGGACAGTGGGCTGATATAGACTCCCGCTTCTGAAAAAAGTCAACGACAATGATTTAACCAGAGAAGAGCAAATCGTCAAGATCCACATGGGTAAGTACAATGTGGAACATAATTACAGAATGAGAGTGAACTATATTAGAATTCGAAGTGACTTAATACAAGTTTATAAGATAATCAACAGAAAGGATAAATTAAACTATAACAATTTTTTTTTCTAAAATACATCCACCTACAAGGGGCACAGACACAAATTAACTAAAGAAAGGTCCAGATTAGATACAATGAAATATTTTTTTAGTCAGAGAGTGGTGAATTCTTGGAATGCATTGTCACAGGAAGTAGTGGAAACAGGGACAGTTAATGCATGCAAGAATAGATTGGATGTGCGCAGCTTTTAGAGCAAGAAAATGTAAATTAAACTGGTAGTATACATACTTTACAGGATAAAGACGTTAAGTTAAGTCATCTTTAGACTCAGAACTGGATATAACAGACTCAAGGATAATCTTTACAACAAATTGAGAATTGCGACAGATGGCAAGTGTCCATGTGGGGACCATACCATAGTCAGGGAAAACATCCTACGAAGCTGTAAGCTGGCACACAAAAAGAAAGAAACATGCTAGACAGATATGAGACAAAAATCTGTTCGGATGTAAAACAGCCTTCAAACAATGGGTCCTTTGTAAGAGAAACGTGGACGTTGATTTGGCTTAGCTTCATTCGTTCTCAACCTCCCGCTATCAAACCCTGACACGGGCCTAAGTAGCAGAACGTAGTCCAGAGAACGGAATGCGTTTTGTCGTAGTTTACAGCTTGACTGAGATATTTGCACCTTTCAGTCCAACACATCCGACTTCAGCAAGCATTTTTTGAGTACCGGGTTAGCATTCCCTCTTCGATCCCTTCTCCTTAGCCAGTCTACCCTGCTGCAGCCTGTTTTTCAGGATCACCGCTTGGAGGTGTAGAAGGGTCTTGGCAGCTATGGTTCGCTGGCCCTGACGATAGCAGTCAGCTATGGGTCACTGACCTCTGCTGCTCAGCGTCTTGATCCCGGACTTTGATTTAAGGATAAACGCAGAAGAAGCGAAAAATAAGAAGAAGAAGAAGAAATGTCCTATAAATCTAAACAGCCTGTATGTAGCCCCAATCATTTGTTAATTTTTTAATTTCGTACCACATAAACGGCTACCACATCCAAGGAAGGCAGCAGGCGCGCAACTTACCCACTCCCGGCACGGGGAGGTAGTGACGAAAAATAACAATACGGGACTCTTTCGAGGCCCCGAAATTGGAATGAGTACACTTTAAACCCTTTAACGAGGATCTATTGGAGGGCAAGTCTGGTGCCAGCAGCCGCGGTAATTCCAGCTCCAATAGCGTATATTAAAGTTGTTGCAGTTAAAAAGCTCGTAGTTGGATCTCAGGCGCAGGCGGGCGGTCCGGCTCGCGCCGGTTCACTGCCCGTTGTCTCCTGCCCTACCGTCTGCCGGCTCTCTCCCACGGGTGCTCTTCGCTGAGCGTCCTGGGTGGCCGGCGCGTTTACTTTGAAAAAATTAGAGTGTTCAAAGCAGGCCTCGGCTGCCTGAATAATGGTGCATGGAATAATGGAATAGGACCTCGGTTCTATTTTGTTGGTTTTCGGAACTGGAGGTAATGATTAACAGGGACAAACGGGGGCATTCGTATTGCGGCGTTAGAGGTGAAATTCTTGGATCGCCGCAAGACGAGCTACTGCGAAAGCATTTGTCAAGAATGTTTTCATTAATCAAGAACGAAAGTCAGAGGCGCGAAGACGATCAGATACCGTCGTAGTTCTGACCATAAACGATGCCGACTAGCGATCCGCAGGAGTTGCTTCGATGACTCTGCGGGCAGCTTCCGGGAAACCAAAGTGTTTGGGTTCCGGGGGAAGTATGGTTGCAAAGCTGAAACTTAAAGGAATTGACGGAAGGGCACCACCAGGAGTGGAGCCTGCGGCTTAATTTGACTCAACACGGCCAACACTGAAATGATTGACATGCCGAGACCACTCTTCTGGGGCCTAATATGGAACTGGTGCTGGACTTAGACCCCCAGAAATCTGGGGTTATGCCCCCTGTGGCTCGGTTTTGTCTGCATCCAGTGCTTGATAAAGGAATTGACGGAAGAGCACTATCAGGAGTGGAGCCTGAGACCTAAGTTAACTTACCACGCCAATACTGCAGAATGACTATCAAAAGTACACCTTCGTGGGGTCTAATAGAGAACATGTGCTGGAATTAGACCCTCGAAAATTTTGGGGCTACCCTCTAAGAAACTTGATTGTCTCGCTAAGGAAATTGACGGAAGGGCACCACCAGGTGTGGAACCTGCGGCTTAATTTGACTGAACACGCCAATACTGTAGAACAACTGACAAATCGAGAGCACTGCCGTTTGGGTCTAATAATGAACGTACGCTGGTATTAGACTCACGGATGACAAGTCAGCTCTCAAACACCCAAATGAAAGAACGCTACGGAAATCGTGTTTAACTCCGCAGAAACCGCAGATTTCAAATACCTGGTCATTGACAAACAAAAGCCCTCAATAAACTCGTCTGACCAAATAGTGAACGGGTGCTGGAAATAGATCATCTAAAGACAGGTCAGTTTTACCCTACAAATGACAGGGCGTTGCTACGGAAAACCAGCTCAAATCGAGAGGAGCCGCAGTCACTTTGGTTCACGTACCAGGCTGATAAGCCAAGGGCGCGAGGCTACCATGTGGGGGATTACGGCCGAACCCTTGTAAGCCGCAATCCCGCCCAAAATCTCAGCACCACTGCAATGGGAGGCCCCTACATGCTCGGGACCTGGGGCTTGCGCCCCAGCCCTATCAGGTAGAGCCACAGTAAGAGGTTCTTACCGCCCGCCAATCAAAACGGGCGGACAACTGCTTGATACTCACCCTATACGGCGATGGGGTGCGAAAAAACACCAACCAAAGACTTAGAACCTGGTCGGGGTGTCGAAAACAGTAGAGCAGCCACCTCACTGTGAACTGTCAAGACTCAACCACTGACCATGAGAGTTGTCCGCACACCAGGCGATCAACATCTCTGTGACATTACCAGGCTTGTCCTCTGGCTGAATGCACTCCGGCTACGATATCTACCCCTGTACGTTATCAGCCATAACTATCATGCTGGACGCAGAAGAGATGCAGACCAGCGGACATTGCACACCTGCCCCACTGTGTCAACACCCCAGGTGGCGGGGAATGCTAGGCGTACCATCCCTGCATAGAAGCCAAGAAAATAAAGGGAAAAAGAGATACCCCACTCACATGCAAATGCTACGTTTCTGGCAGGACGTGACGATCCTGGGATACAGACACACTGGACTGCCTCTCTTCCGGGTAAACCAGTCCATCTCATATATCACATATCATCATTGCACCCTATAGACACGAGTAGTGAAGACTCGATAGTCTGGTAAGACAACTTCCATAGGAGAGAAAACTCTGATCGTAAACAACTGCTGCCTTGCAGATAGGCTGGGGACAGCCAAAGGCTAAGGAGGGCATCCTTACAGAAACGCCTGTTGAAATCGGATGCACGGGGCCGCAAGCCTAACAAAACAGTGCAACGTAAATCACAGTATGATGGCAGCACAACCTATTCGAAAAACGTATGGCGCTCATCCTGAGGAGACCCGCCAGGCAGCGATAGCGCCGGGCCTCACGCCTCGAAGGGGCCCACCCTTGACTACTGGTGGTCACCCACCCATGTGTCGTGGAGTCAAGGCACATGGCTATGGGGCAACGTCTATTGGCCAAAACCTCAAGACCCTCAAAATACTACAGTGGAATGCGGAGGGAGTCATTAACAAAAAACTTTCCCTAACACACCACCTGCATGAAGGTAAGATTGACGTGGCATGTATCCAGGAAACGCACCTCAACAATAACCATAAATTCTCAATCAGAGGATACCAGACCTTCCGTCTAGATAGAGAAGGCCACAAAGGAGGGGTCCTGATACTGACCAGAAACAGCATACCGAGTAGCGCGGTACCTGTCAATCACACCGGACAAGCAGAAATTGTAGGAGTTGACATAATGGCTCAAGAGACGAAGCTCCGCATTTTCAATCTGTACGGACCACCAGACAGAGACCTATCGCTCTCGAGTATGGAGGTCAGAGACTCCAACTGCATAGTAGTTGGAGATTTCAACAGCCACTCGGAGAGATGGGGATACTCTGACACAGACAGCAGAGGTGACGAAGTGGAAGATTGGGAGATAGATGCAAATCTCTCCCTAATCAATAGGCCGGAGGATAGCCCTAGCTTCTAATCAAGAACATGGCATACCACCTCGACTCCAGATTTGGCCTTCTCCACACAGGACATACACTATAAAATAGACCGCCAGGTGCTAAACCAACTGGCAGGCAGCGACCACAGGCCGATCAGGCTAACCATTGACATGGAAGTAGGCCCACAGGAAACAAAACCGCTCCCACGTTGGAATTACAAACGAGCCGACTGGGACAGATTTGCAATCCTGACAGATGGGCTGTGTGAAACCATCAACACACGAAACACCAAAATGAAGCCCATGGTAGAGAGCCTAAGCAAAGCAATAATGCAAGCCGCCACTGAAACCATCCCAAGAGGAGCTAGGAAAAACTATAAGCCCTACTGGAATGATGAGTTACAGAAAGTGGAAGATGCAGTAACAAATGCTAGGAACATGGCAGAACGAGAAAAATCCATGGAGGCAAACATCGCCCTCAAAGCCGCCGCGGCGAAGTACAAACACACTCTCAAGCAAACAGCAAGAGAAAGTTGGAAAAATAAAACGGAAAGTTTAAACCTGGACAAAGAAGGGAACAAGCTATGGAAGCTAGTCAGAGCCATGAATGACGAAACCCCGTCAAATAAACAAATTACTATCAAGCAGGGCGAGAACTTGATCACAGGTAAGAAAGCCGCAAACGCCTTTGTCGATCACTATGCCAGAGCAAACCACATCGAGGTCCCTGCAGATAAGCATACAGACATTAGCGAAGAGCTAAAGGGACACGAAAACATAAATACGGCTCCTGAAGAGCACATGATGGCCAAACTAACAATGCGCGAAATGGAAGAGGCTATGAGAACACTAAAGAAAAGGAAATCTCCCGGAAAAGACGGGATAACAAACGAAATGCTGATGGGGCTGGGCCAAACAGCGAAGAAAAAACTACTATCAGTCCTGAACCAAAGCTGGAATAGGGGTATTGTACCCCAAGCATGGAAAGATGCAATACTGGTACCAGTACCCAAAACAGGAAAGGACAAAACAGATCCAAATGGATACAGGCCCATAAGCCTACTGAGCTGTGTCGGCAAGCTGATGGAACGGATGATAAACACCAGACTGATGTGGCATCTGGAAGAAAAACGAATACTAATTCCACAGCAAGCCGGCTTTCGACAGCACAGATCCACTGAGGACCAGGTCATCCTCATAGCCCAGGAGATAGAAGATGCCTACCAGGCACAGAAACACACAGTAGCTGTTTGGGTGGATCTGGAAAAGGCATTTGACAAAGTCTGGAAGGATGGACTTAGAGTCAAGCTAAGAAGAAGTGATGTCTGTGGGAAGATGTACAAGTGGATCAACCACTACCTCAAACAAAGAACGGCCAGAGTCCAAGTACAAGGGCAGATGAGCAAAAAGGTGACACTCGAGCAGGGAGTACCCCAAGGGGGAGTATTGTCACCCACACTCTTCCTGGTATATATAAACGATATTACAGAGAATATACCAAGAAGAGTCCATAACTCAATGTTTGCAGACGATCTGGCTATGTGGACCTCTGAAAAGAATCTCACCATAGCAAGAAATCGGATGCAGACGGCCCTAACATCGCTGGAAGAGTGGGCGAACTCATGGCTGGTCAAAATAAACGAGGAGAAAACCACGTGCACAATATTCTTGCTCTCATTAAAACCCCAAAGTACCAAATTAAGCCTAAACGGCAAAATCCTGCAGCCAAACGACAACCCAACCTATCTGGGAGTCACATTTGATCGGCGCATGACATGGAAAAGTCAGATTGAGAGAAACCAAATGAAAGCCAGAGAAAGAATGGCGATCATGAGGAAACTTGCTGGCACAAGCTGGGGAGCAGACGAAGGCATACTAAAGAAACTGTACACTGGAAGAGTGAGACCAGTTCTCGAGTATGGCATTGCGGCATGGACAATAGCAGCGAAGGCGAACTTCGATAAAGTTAACAAACTTCAAAACCAAGCCATGAGAATTATAACAGGTGGCATGAAGTCAACGCCAATTGTAGAACTTGAAAAGATTACAAAACTGCAATCCATGACCGACAGAAGAGACTGCAGAGCCCAGCTGCAGTCAGAGAAACTCCGAAGACTGACGGACCACCCAATGTACCAGAGACTAAACAATTTGGGAACTGGGAAACTAAAGCGGAGAAACTTTGCAGAAATAGCCAAAGCAAAGATGCACGAAGATCCCATAAACGCACTAACAACACCAAAACCCATCACTACTGTACGAAAACCTACTTGGAGGCAGGATATATTTCCAGAGGTGGTAGAAAATATACCAGGTATTGCAAACAAAAACTGCCAGACCGAAAAAGAAAGGAGATACACTACCCTAAGCTTCATAACGAAAAGCTACCCAAGCATGGACTGGACCCATGCATACACCGACGGTTCTGTAACAAACACTACACAGAACGGAGGGGCAGGAGCATTCCTGAACCTACCAAATGGCAGAAAAATAACTCTGTCATTCGCTACTGGTAAGTACACAAGCAATTTCAGAGCGGAGGCAGAGGCACTGATGGCGGCAGTGGAAGAAATGGTAACACACAGTGAAAATGAGAGCCATATAGTCCTGCTAACAGATGCTCTCGCCGTAGTCACAGCGCTAAAAAGCAAGAAAAAGACTGAGCTTAATGACTTAAGAGCAGCACTCTGTAAACTGTGCCAGCAGTCCGCACCAAAAAGGGTAGTGGTACAGTGGGTTCCGTCACACTGCAACATCCAAGGCAACGAGGAGGCAGACAGACTGGCAAAAGAAGGTGCAAGGCTACCACAAACAGATACCAGTATCACGTACGAAGAGTCAAAACGGCTTATCAAAGCCAGGTACATGACCAAATGGGAAACCGAACATACTGGTTACACCAAAAACGATGCCTATTACCAGTTGAACCGAAGAGAGCAGGTCGTTGTCTTCAGACTTCGCACTGGCCACAACAGACTGAGGTACCACCTATTCAACAAATTGAAGATAGGGTGTACCGACGAATGCCCGTGCGGTACTGGTAAAATGACCACTGAACATCTGCTGCAGAACTGCCCGACATACGAGGATCAGAGAGAGCAGATGTGGCCATTGCCAGTGGAACTGCAAGACAAGCTCTATGGTAGTGGCGAGAGTCTCAGGATGACCGCCGCTTTTTTCGAAAAAAATAATGGTTACTGTCTGACTGTGTACGCAGAAGAAGAAGAAGAAGTACTTACTTTCCGGCAACCTCACCAAGACTTTGCCCCGACACCAGCCGCTGTCATTTCTCATTCATTTGCCCCCATCTGGTCCTCCACTGTACATGATTCCTGCAACCTAGGACATATAATCAGGTGTTCCGGGTCCTGGGCCGCCCTACATTCGCAATCTTCATTGTCCGCAAATCGCCACTTTTTTCAAGTTAGACCCACATCTGGACACACCTGTTCTTAACCTGGTCAGAGATCTCTACGTAGTAGGTTCTTCATTGATCTCCATCCTTTTGGGGCTACGTTTCTATATAGTTTCTCTCGGGGCTCTGTCTGAGGGATGTTCAGTCCGCAGAAAACTTTTCTTTGACTTTTGGCTGTACCTATTTTGGTATTTTCAAAGACAATTGATATGTCAGATGTGCACACCGCCCGCTGTATTCTGCAATTGGTCATAAAGAGATTCGCAGTCTGCCTTATTACAGTCAGAAATACGTGCAAAGATCTGTATCAATGTGATGTTTTGCGTTACTGTAGTAGTAAGTCGCTTGTCCTTTCACAGAACGTAGCCTCTTACAACTGCCACCTATTTGGCTGTTTTAAGTTTCTTGGCAAGTGTGCAGTACGGTAGGTTGCCATTACTTTCCGTACGTGGAGGAGCATTAGCCAGAGAAAAAGAATCCAGTGTCTGCCAAACTGGACACAAGTGGGAATCGAACACGAAACGTTGGGATTGTGAAAACCGAGTGAGTTTCACTCCTAGGCCACGTAGCCTCTCTTTACTGTGTTACTGTGGAGCCCTTTAAATATCTTTTGTTGTCGAGCACCCATAAAATATTCCATGTTTCAAAAAAAGTTCAGAAATGAATTATCTGCGTGTGTCTAGCAGTAAACAATATATGCAATTGAAAATGTAAATCAAATGTGCTATTAATAAACACGAAAACAAATTGCAGAAGTCCGCAGTCACGAACGTCAGTCCTGCTGTGATGTCCTGTCACCTGTTTTTGCACCGTCTGTTTCATAATTATTTTTTTAGGTTAGACTTACATAACATATTTTATCATAATTTTCTTGTTTTAAACATTACATTACTATTTCGCATATACACATGTACAGAATTTAAATTGGCTATCAAACAGAACTACTTTGTGTCTTTATATTTATACAAAAATAGATAAATAGAAATTTACGTTTATTGTAAAAAAATAATTATTTTTTTAAAGTACGAACTTCCCATAATATATCAAGCTTTGTGCACGTCTAAAGCACTCAACATCAGACATCACTTATAGAATATCCATTCATACACAATATGTACAAGTTGTATCATTTTCTGCCAGTAAATAAAGATTTAGTGTTCATTTGTATCTTTGAAATGACATTGTGAAAAAAAGTCAGCTAGGAAAACTATATAAGTTGAGGTTACGTCACCATAATATATAATATTACATAACTTTCTTATTTTAAAATTTCGTTAAAGTATTTCATGTACAAATTTGAATAGGCTATCAAATCGAACCAATTTGCCTTAACATTAAGAAAAAATATAAAAAATGCTTCAAATATATTGCAAATACATTTAAAACAAATATATTTAAAAAAATATAATATATCATCATATTTTTGTACAGGTCTCAAACTCCTAACACTAATCCTCACTAACATTATCAATTTATATACTTCTTCTTTCTTATTCTTCATCGTACGCAGTCAGACAGTAACCATTATTTTTTCGAAAAAAGCGGCGGTCATCCTGAGGATGTCGACACTGCCATAGAGCTTGTCTTGTGGTTCCACTGGTGATGGCCACATCTGCTCTCTCTGATCCTCGTATGTCGGGCAGCTCTGCAGCAGATGCTCAGCGGTCATTTTCCCGGTACCACACGGGCATTTGTCGGTACCACCTATCATCAATTTGTTGAAAAGGTGGTACCTCAGTCTATTGTGGCCAGTGCGAAGTCTGAAGACAACGGCCTGCTCTCTTCTGTTCAATTGGTAATAGGCATCGTTTTTGGTGTAGCCGGTATGTTCAATTTCCCATTTGGTCATGTATCTGGCTTTAATAAGCCGTTTTGACTCTTCGTACGTCATACTAGTATCTGTTTGTGGTAGTCTTGCACCTTCTTTTGCCAGTCTGTCTGCCTCCTCGTTGCCTTGGATGTTGCAGTGTGATGTGACCCACTGTACCACTACCCTTTTTGGTGCGGACTGCTGGCATAGTTGACAGAGTGCTGCTCTTAAGTCATTAAGCTCAGTGTTTTTCTGGCTTTTTAGCGCTGTGACTACGGCCAGAGCATCTGTAAGCAGGACTATATGGCTTTCATTTTCACTGTGTGTCACCATTTCTTCCACTGCCGCCCTCAGTGCCTCTGCCTCCGTCCTGAAATTGCTTGTGTACTTACCAGTAGCGAATGACAGTGTTATTTTTCTGCCACTTGGTAGGATCAGGAATGCTCCTGCCCCTCCGTTCTGTGTAGTGTTTGTTACAGAACTGTCGGTGTATGCATGGGTCCAGTCCATGATTGGGTAGTTTTTCGATATAAAGCTTAGGGTAGTATCTTTCCTTTCTTTTTCAGTCTGGCAGTTTTTGTTTCCAATACCTGGTATATTTTCTACCACCTCTGGAAATATATCCTGCCTCCAGGTAGGTTTTCGTACAGTAGTGATGGGCTTTGGTGTTGTTAGTGCATTTATGGGATCTTCGTGCATCTTTGCTTTGGCTATTTCTGCAAAGTTTCTCCGCTTTAGTTTCCCATTTCCCAAATTGTTTAGTCTGTGGTGCATTGGATGGTCAGTCAGTCTTCGGAGTTTCTCTGACTGTTTCTCTCGGTTTCTCTCGATCTGACTTTTCCATGCCATGCGCCGATCAAATGTGACTCCCAGATAGTTTGGGTTGTCGTTTGGCTGCAGGAATTTGCCATTTAGACTTAATTTGGTGTTTTGGGGTTGGATTGAAAGCGAGAATATTGTACATGTGGTTTTCTCCTCGTTTATTTTGACCAGCCATGAGTTCGCTCACTTTTCCAGCGACGTTAGGACCTGCTGCATCCGATTTCTTGCTATGGTGCGATTCTTTGCAGAGGTCCACATAGCCAGATCGTCTGCAAACATTGAGCTATGGACTCTTCTTGGTATATTCTCTTTAATGTCGTTTATATACACCAGGAAGAGTGTGGGTGACAGTACTCCCCCTTGGGGTACTCCCTGCTCGAGTGTCACCTTTTTGCTCATCTGCCCTTGTACTTGGACTCTGGCCGTTCTTTTTTTGAGGTAGTGGTTGATCCACTTGTACATTCTCCCACAAACTTCACTTCTCCTTAGCTTGACTCTAAGTCCGTCTTTCCAGACTTTGTCAAATGCCTTTTCCAGGTCCAACCCAACCGCTACTGTGTGTTTTTGTGCCTGGTAGGCATCTTCTATTTCCTGAGCTATGAGAATGACCTGGTCCTCAGTGGATCTGTGTTGTCTAAAGCCTGCTTGCTGTGGAATTAGTATTCGTTTTTCTTCCAGATGCCACATCAGTCTGGTGTTTATCATACGTTCTATCAGTTTGCCGACACAGCTCAGTAGACTGATAGGCCTGTATCTATTTGGATCTGTTTTGTCTTTTCCTTTCCAATTTATATTCAACATATGTCGGTTGTATCATTGTCCATGAATAGATAAGCAGTAGTGCTTGATCTGATGATAACCTTTGCTTACGATCACTGGAAGCCATTTTTATCAAACACATTTTGCTGGAGAAAATCGATAGATCAGCTAATTTCTTAAATTCGAACCCCTTTGTTTAAGAAAAAAAAAGCGCAAATGGCTCTTCAATTGTAAAGTTCATCAAAATGAAGTGATATTACAAATGTTGAATTGGTCTAAGCTTCGGAAGTTTGTTTCTATACTTTCCTAATAGAGATCTAACATGACTAGCCAGTCTTAGTGGCTTGTGTAAAAATTAGTCCAAAAATACGCCACCTGAAGTGGCTCAAGTAAGTCTATGAGTTAATCGGCATTTATTTCATTGTGTGAACGTTGTCTAATTAATTTATGCTGTATCTGTTCTAGTTTTTGTCTTTCTACTTTGTTATATCGTTCTGTTTTAAATGTGAAAGCTCATTACATTTCTTCAAGCTTTCGCAGACCCTTTGAGAGGTGATTGCGGAAATTCCATGTGTCCGCGGACAACAGATTAAGAACCGCTGCTCTGGTAGATATTGGTTGACACTCTAATATCAAGTATCTTATGCGTCTGTAAAAAAAGGAATCCCGCTTCATGAATGGCATCTTTCTATTCCCCGCTGTAATATAGTAAGTGTCCTTCCTATGTACATCGCTCACCACAATTATGTAATATCGGTCCACAAATCCGAAGCAAATGCCAATTGTAGCTCTTCATTTCATGCGTAAGCTCTCCCACTTTTCCAATTTAGTATATCGTTCGCACATTCCCCGTGGCGATTATGATGTCTGATCTGTCCCGGATTTTACATTGTTGGATACCACCACTAACACAATTATCGCTTCCGCCCTGGCGCCTAGAGGATAGCGCGGTTCTTGTTGACCCGTACAACGACCAATCCCAGATATGTTTCTTTCTGGTTGTACTTGTCATGTGAATGATGTGTTCTGGGCACTTCCTAGTCCGGTGGCGCCTACACGTCTCCTGGCGGCCAGTTCCCGTTAAACCTCTGATCTTATAGCTTACTAACACAAGAAACATCAGAAACAGTTTGCGTCGTCCATTGTACTGACGTCATCAATTGAATAATATTGATATAAAACACCTGCACACATTCCAAGACTTTCAAACACCAGGATGCAATTATGTTCACATATAAACGATTTGATGGAACACCTAAACGACTATGTCTGAAGTTAAAAAGATAAGCACATTCGCCTTTTGGCGAACAAAAACTGAGTGAACACCGAAGTGATTTAAGTCAGAAAGTTAACATGTCCTGACCGAAACAATTTAAACCAAGGCTGAGATTCACGAAGTCGGTTTCCAAAATACGTAAAACATCCGGCATTAGCTAATGCAATTGTCTTCAAATCAATATTCTTCTTTCTTCGAAGTTCGTTCCGGTAAAGGCGGTTATATCGTAGTTGCAGTGAGGCTGAGAAACATCCGGTTTAAACTGACTATTTTGCGGTTATTGGTTTGTCTGCCTTCTAGTATCCTAATTCCTTTGACCAGACTACACTTGTGCAGCTAATTTCCAGGTCCGCCACTTGAAGTCTTGGTCAGCTATGGTTCGTTGACCATGATGCAAACCGTCAGCTACGAGACGCTGGCCGTTGTCATCTCATTCACCATTTTCAGTCTTCAATATATCGCTCTTATAGTTCATCATAATTTGTTTCATTGTGGGATATATTGGCAGGCACAGGCGATGATGACCCATTTACAAGTACATCAGCTAAGTAAAATGTAAGTGGGTCCCATATGACAGCAACATAAAGACGCTGCTGTTTGGGATAAAATGTAAGAGACTTCAGTGTACGAGGCCTCAGATTTTGTCAGTTGGGCGGTGGCCTCCCTGCATTCACCATGTAATATTTTTTATTTTGCTTTTGGTCAATTAACTTGACTCTACAAGGCTTGGTTTATTAACTTATCTATATGTGTAGCTTGGTTTATTAACTTGATTGTATGCGAAGCTTGATTTATTAACTTGACTGTATGTGATGCTTGGTCCATTAACTTGACTGTATGTGAGGCTTGGTCCATTAACTTGACTGTATGTGACGCATATATTATTAACTTGACTGTGACGCTTGGTCCATTTACTTGACTGTATGTGATGTTTGGTTCATTAATTTGACTGTATGCGGCGCTTGGACCATTAACTTGACTGCATACGGCGCTCGTTCCATTCGCTGGACTGTATGTAGGTCTTAGGCCATCGAAATAATCTAAATGTGAAGTCTGATCATTAATGTGAATAAATGAGGCCATTAGATCATAAAAAAATAAACTACATAAACTTTACTTTAAGCAGGTCTTGAACCATATAAATAATCGTCATACAAATCTTGATCCAGTAACTTCACTGTATCCAGGTCATAGACCACAGTATGAATCTTCACATGATGTTAAGTTTATTAATTTGCTGTATGCTACCCATCTATAGATTACACTCGTAGAATTTTGGAACCTATTCCTCTGTAAATCTCTGGAAATAGACGCTGAATACACGAGCAACCATTAGACAATAAAATTGGTCGCCTGTATTGCCAACATCAGACAGGAGAAAAAAAAAGATGTCACCCCGGGCGAACAGTTTATCAACTCCAACGAGAGACCAGCTGTTTGAAAAATCTAAGGACAGAGGATTTAAACATCACGCAAACGGAGGACATAAAAATTGGCGCGTGACACGGGAATTTTAGGAAAAATTACAATGACCTCGCTCATCGTTTTCGTGAAATCAAACGCAAAGTATATCTACATATATACACTCACAACCAGTGTTTTATGGCACAGAATACGACAACAAACAATACAAATTGTAAAGAGAAGGTGAAGATGGATAGGACACACTCTTAGAAGGAAGCCAGGCAACCGACAAATAGTCAGACATGCGCTGGAATGTAACCCACAGGGAAAGAGCCGAAGTGAGAGGTGAAGAAACGTCGTGCCAGAAGACCAATGCAGCTGGGGTTATGGGAATTATGTTAGCAAAACTAACGTGAGCATTCGTATACTTCTGAAATTGGCTCAGATACAATGGACCTAAAAAACCCGAAGCAGAGAACATCATTGCTGAGGAGCAAGCAGGGTTCAGACAGGGAAGACGCACTACAGAACAGATATTTAATTTAAGGCTGCTAAGAGCAGATCTAGAACAGCAGCAACAACTGTATCATGTGTTTGTTGATTTTAAGAAGGCGTTTGATAGGGTATGGCATAAAGGGCTATGTGCAAACATGAGGATGTATAAAATCAACGGAAATATTATAAAGGTCCTTGAACACCTGTATGCCAAGGCGTTCAGCGCAGTTCTTGTGAATCGGAGGCGAGGAGATTGGTTTGGCGCATCAGTTTTTTGAGACAGGGTTGTACACTCTCTTCAACTCTTATCAATATATTACTTGAGGGAATTATGAGTGAGGCACTTGGAGGTGACGTTGGTACTGTCAAGATAGGTGGCCGAACGATTACCAACCTACGTTTTGCAAATGATATCGACGGGTTGGCGGGTTCAGAAGCAGAACTCCAAAAATGGGTCAGAAGGCTCGATAAAACAGCTCTTGGCTTTGGCATGGAGATAAAAGCTGAAAAGACCAAATTAATGACCAACAACGCCGAAGGATAAAGCTAATGGTCACGAACTCGAAATAGCTGACCGTTTTAAATATCTGGGTTCGATTGTCAGTGATGAAGGATGAAAATGTGAGGTTTTGGCCAGAATAGCACAGACAATAGCGGCGCTTGCACGGAGTAACACAATCTGGCAAAATAAACGGTTAACACTATGCACGAAAATCAGATTAATACGTACACTGGTCCTGTCAATATTCCTCTATGGTTGTTAGACATGGACAGTTACAGTTGACTTTCAGTGAAGGATACAGGCCTTGGAGATGAGATGTTTCCGAAGACTTTTAAACGCCACGCACAAAGATCGAGTTACAAATGAGGAAATACGAGATAGAATTACAACAGCAATAGGGCCTTTTCAAGACCTCTTGAAAACTGTTAAAAGAAGAAAACTAGCTTGGTATGGTCACATATCGAGATCAAATGGTCTTGCAAATACAATCCTCCACGGAAAGGTGCAAGGCAAACGACGAAGAGGCTGTCCCAAAAAGAGGTGGCAGGACAACATAAAAGAATGGACCAATCTCCAGAAGAGGCACAGGCAGCGGCCGTGTGGGGTTGTGAGGATGTTTTCATGTGTGCGACAACGACCTCACCGGTTACGGGATGACCTGACCTCACGATGGACGGGACATGGTGTTTGCCTGTCAGAAAAGCGCATCCCCAAGCAGATGTTATACGGTTAGCTCACAGCCTGCAGACGCCCACCAGGAGAGTTGAATTAACGCTAAAGAGATTAATTGAAAGTGGCTCTGAAATGCTGCAATATTGATGTGACGTCCTGTGAGATGCTTGCACAAGATCGTACCACCTGACGAGCTAGTATTGCCGAAGCTGCGTAGATCGAAAAGAAGTCAGCCATCGCGAAGACTCGGCAAAATCGTGCTGCCCAAACAAAACACACAAAAAACTGACGATTCCACTGCCGTCTCCCCGCATGTGTGTCCTGACTGTGGCAAGGTGTGCCGGTCCAGGATTGGACTTTACAGCTATCAGAAAACACATTTTTACAGATGGGCTTGCGCTGGGCAACTATTACTATTATTATGTTGATACATTCTAGAAGATGGCTCAGAATAGGAACAGGCTTGCTTCAGGGTCATCGAACCAGAGCTGAATAAAACCAACAAAACCAAGCGGTGGCCCTGGAAACTGACTGAACTAGTGAAGTCTAGCTAAGCGAATTTGGATCGAAGAAGGAAGACAAATTCGGTTTTCCAAAAAGACAACTTCTTTCTCTTCGTCGCTCGTCATGAAAAGGACGTTGCGTTGTATTTGACGGCGAGACTGGGATATTTGCGCCTTTCGGCATCTCACCCGGTTTCAGCCGGCTCTTTTGGGTACCGGGTGCCTTCCGACTGCTCATTCACTGTGCTACTCCTTATCCGCTGGGTTCTTCTTCTTCTTCTTCATCGTACGCTGTTTACAGCGATATTTACGTTGCACTGTTTTAATGTGTTAGCCTGTGGCTCAGTGTATCCGATTTCAACAGGCGTTTCTGTTGGGTTGCCCTCCTTAGCCTTTGGCTGTCCCCAGCCTAAGTGCAAAGCAGCAGTTGTTTTTGGTCAGAGTTGTCTCTCTTAGGAAGTTGTCTTGCAGGACTATCGAGTCTTCCCTACTCGTGTCTATAGGGTTTGGCAAAGATATGATGGACTATGTACTAGTTTGTACTATCCCAGAAAAGAGGCAGTCCAGTGTGACTTTTTCCCAGGATCGTCACGTCCTGCCAGAAACGTAGCATATGCATATGAGTGAGGTATCTTTTTGCTCGCTTTATTTTCTCGGCTCATCTGCAGTGATGGTACGCCTAGCATTCCCCGCCACCCGGGAGGTTGTCACAATAGGGCAGGAGGTGCAATGTCCGCTGGACTGCATCTCTTCTGCGTCCATTGGAATGACTGATAGCAGACAGAGGCAAAGAGCGAGGAAGGAGTGCATTTTACCAGGTGCATTCCTGCGGCTCGACCGGGCCGGGCTGAGGCGCAAATCCCAGCCATGTCGAAGCCTCCCATCACAGCGGTGCTGAGATTTAGGGCGGGATTCTGGCTTAGAGGCGTTCGGCCGTAGTCCCTCAGATGGTAGCTTATCAGCAAAGCACGTGGACCAAATGTCAGCGACCTGTGATTCCTCTCGAAATAGTGCATTTGACCAGGGGACAAGCCTGGTCATTGCACGGAGATGTTGTTCGCCTGGTGCGGACATATCTCATGGTCAAGGGTTGAGTCTCAGCAGTTCGCAGTGAGGTAGCTGATCTACTGCTTAGGGCACCCCGACCGAGAACTAAGTCTTCTACAAATGGTTTCATACCTCATCGCCGCATGGGGTGAATATCGAGCAGCTTCCTGCCCGCTTTGATCGGCGGACGGCAGAGACCTCATTCTGCGGCTCGACCGTGCGGGGTTGGAGCGGGAGCCCCAGGTCCCCACCATGTCGAAGCTTCCCCTTGCAATCGTGCTGAGCTTTTTGCGCGGGATTTTGGCTTAGAGGCGTTCGGCCGTAATCCCTCACCTTGTAGCCTCGCGCCGTTGGCTTATCAGCCTAGTACGTGAACCAAATGTCTGCGGCTTCTCTCGAGTTAAGCAGGATTACCGTAGCAACGCCCTGTCATTAGTAGGGTAAAACTGACCTGTCTTCCGAGGGTCTATTTCCAGCACTCGTTCAATATTGGACCCAACGGAAGTGCTCTCAATTTGACAGTCATTCTACAGTATTGGCGTGTTAATTCAATTTAAGCCGCAGGCTCCACTCCTGGTAGTGCTCTTCCGTCAATTCCTTTATCAAACACTGAATGCAGACCAACCGAGCCACAGAGGGCATAACCCCAGATTTCTAAGCATCCAAATCCAGCACCCGTTCCATATTAGACAAATCGCTCCACCAACTAAGAACGGCCATGCACCACCACCCACCGAATCAAGAAAGAGCTATCAATCTGTCAATCCTTACAGTGTCCGGACCGGGTGAGTTTTCCCGTGTTGAGTCAAATTAAGCAGCAGGCTCCACTCCTGGTGGCGCCCTTCCGTCAATTCCTTTAAGTTTCCGCTTTGCAACCATACTTCCCCCGGAACCCAAACACTTTGGTTTCCCGGAAGCTGCCCGCAGAGTCATCGAAGCAACTCCTGCGGATCGCTAGTCGGCATCGTTTATGGTCAGAACTACGACGGTATCTGATCGTCTTCGCGCCTCTGACTTTCGTTCTTGATTTTACGAAAACATTCTTGACAAATGCTTTCGCAGTAGCTCGTCTTGCGGCGATCCAAGAATTTCACCTCTAGCGCCGCAATACGAATTCCCCCGTTTGTCCCTGTTAATCATTACCTCCAGTTCCGAAAACCAATGAAATAGAACCGAGGTCCTATTCCATTATTCCATGCACCATTATTCAGGCAGCCGAGGCCTGCTTTGAACACTCTAATTTTTTCAAAGTAAACGCGCCGGCCACCCAGGACGCTCAGCGAAGAGCACCCGTGGGAGAGAGCCGGCAGACGGTAGGACAGGAGACAACGGGCAGTGAACCGGCGCGAGCCGGACCACCCGCCTGCGCCTGAGATCCAACTACGAGCTTTTTAACTGCAACAACTTTAATATACGCTATTGGAGATGGAATTACCGCGGCTGCTGGCAGACTTGCCCTCCAATAGATCCTCGTTAAAGGGTTAAAGTGTACTCATTCCAATTACGGGGCCTCGAAAGAGTCCCGTATTGTTATTTTTCGTCACTACCTCCCCGTGCCGGGAGTGGGTAAGTTGCGCGCCTGCTGCCTTCCTTGGGTGTGGTAGCCGTTTCTCATGCTCCCTCTCCGGAATCGAACCCTGATTCCCCGTTACCCGTTACAAACATGGTAGGCATGTCACGTACCATCGACATTTGATAGGGCAGACATTTAAAAGATGCGTCGCCGGCACATGAGGCCATGCGATCAGTACAAAGTTATCCAGAGTCACCAGTGGAGACGCCGCAACGCCGCGAGGGGAAACGACGATTGGTTTTGAACTAATAAAAGCGCTCTTTCCGCGAGGGTCGGAGCTTGGTAAGCATGTATTAGCTCTAGAATTGTCACAGTTATCCAAGTAGGATCGTGTCATCTAAGAAACCTCGACTGATTTAATGAGCCAATCGCGGTTTCACCGTGAGACAGTGTGAACTTAGACATGCATGGCTTAATCTTTGAGACAATCATATGACTACTGGCAGGATCAACCAGATATCTGTCGGAGACGTACGTAGCGCACACACCGGTCGGCGGAGGACTGGTGTGTAAAAAGCCTCACTGGGACGGCCGCAGGGACGGACTGACGAAACTGACGGACGGTTGTTCCACCCGTCCCTCACTCCGTCGACCTAGGACCGCCTGACAGGGGCCCCTACACGCACCAGACGACCGACCGACCGGGCTCGCTCGAGGAGGGATGGCAGCGCTCTGTGCAGAACGGATCCCAAAGACCTCGGCGATGAATTTCACTGGGACTAGAGACAATTTGGCCTGCCGGCCTGCCCTTCTCCCGATGGTTGGTCCCCGGGAGAACACAGGGCCTTGAGGCACGATTCCTGCTTTCCATTTGCCGGTCACAAGCTCTTTGCGAGAGTCTGACCACCAGCGAGACGATCTGTCGAGCTCTGCTATAAGCCTGACAACGGACTGACATCGTTGTCTGATACGGACCAGAGAAGCTGGGTTCGAAATCACAGAAGAACAGAACAAAAATCCGGGCGTGGTTCGTTCCTGGTACGACCGCTCCACCAGTTGACCAAGCTGTAAATTGATACGTGACGTATGCGTTGGGGAAGGTATAAACAGCAAGGAAGGGATCTGGCCACACTACATCAAATAGGCTGAGGCTTAGTCCATGAAGAGTTATCTTCATCCCCGGCGGCAGTTATTGCCATGGAACCCACGTTTACCGTTTGCATATTTCAAACAGCGAAAATTACGGATAATAGAGACACCAACCCATTTCCTTCCCCATCTCCACCGTGGGTCCCGTATTCTGGTGGAGATGCTAAGACCCGACAGAACATTCTCAGAATTGTTTGAGCTCGGCATGTGACAGGATACACCATCGAATACATTATGACTCCATCTGTGGTTGTTGTTGAATACTCTTTTGTGCACCATAAATATGAAGTTGAGTGTCGGGTTGTCGTAGCTTTCCTCACGTCTCGAGCGTTTTGATAAGGGTGTACCGGGATCCTCCAGGTTGTTCTATGCTTGGCTTCATCTGCGCGTCGCTCACTACTACGGGGATAACGTCAATTCGTTACCTCATTAGCTAGGCTGCCAGGAAAATAGCACGTTCCCAGGGAGGGCTACGAGGAAGCTAAGGTGAGCTTCTTGGCCAGTTAGTTAGTTGCCCATCACAAGCGAAGATGGCGACAGCGTCAGACATGTTTAATGAAATGTGATCGCATATTGACTGTATAGTTCGATCTGAGCGTGACAGACTTTACCGCACGTAGAAAACACGTGAACAGTATTTGTAGTTGTGCAGTCCTGCAATCTTTTCTTTCGCGAAGCTCGCCTTTCCTGCTCCTCCGTCATGGTCCTCTGCCCAGCAGTGCAAGCACCATGAATGACGGAAGTGCGCCAAGTTGAGCAGTTAGGAGCAAGCAGCTCACAGTCAGCAACATCAATGGAGAAACTTTTCGAAAGAAATTTTCAGAATGTCTTTTCATCGTTTCTTTTGTCCCTCCTGCGAGCACTGTCCTGTCCTGAGCTCACCGTACAACAGTTGTTTAGGGAGGCGCTCATCTGACATACGAACAACATGCCCTGTCCATCTGATCTGGGCTTTCTGTAGCAGCGTATGGATGCCAGAGAGTCTAGCCCTGCTGAGGACCAGAGTTGGGCACTCTCTCCTGGCAACTGATCCTGAGTAGTCTGCGGGGACAGTTTACGTGGAAATGATTAAGTTTCCTGACATTCCTGCTATAGACTGTCCAACAGTACGATGCACACCAATCTTGGTGGCAACACTGATTCCCTGCCGGTCCCAAACATTTTCTCGTAGTCTTCCGAAAGCAGCAATCGCCTTGGAAATTCTGTTGTAAGACCTCCGAGTCAATATTTCCTTCTCTTATGAGGGTACTGCCAAGGTAGGTAAAGCTGTCAACTGCTTTTAGGCGTTGTCCCTTTAAAGTGACGTTTGGTTTGTGTTAGGGCTCCCCGTGCGCAGGTAGAAACACTACCTCCGTTTTCTTTGTGCTTACAGTAAGACCAAAATTAGTGGAGGCAGTTGAGAACTCATTCATGGTTGCCTGCATGTCCTGTTCTGACCATGTGTTAATTGCGCAGTCGTCTGCAATGAGAATATCTAAGGTAGTCGCTTCTTTCACATTTTTGAGGGCCTTTATGCGCCTCATACTGAACAGCTACCCATCCGTCCGGTGTTTGATCTGTATGCCAGTGTCACAGTCGCGTGTTGCAGCAGAAAGCATGGCTTCAAATACCATTTTAAAAAGTTTTGGTGCCAGCACACAGCCCAGTTTGATTCCATTTATGACTGGGAATGCTGCAGAGAGTTCACCATAATCGAGTACGAGGACTGACATGCCATCATGAAACTGGCGGACAACTGTGATGAATTTTTCCGGACAGCCGAATTTCGCCATGATTTTCCAGAGTCCGTCCCTGTTGACGGTGTCAAAGGTCTTTTCCATGTCAACAAAAGTCGTGTACAGATCACGATGTTGTTCCTGACATTTCTCTTGGATTTGACGAGCTGCAAAAATCATGTCAACCGTCCCACGACCAGCTCGCGAACCACATTGACTCTCTGGGAATAGCTTCTGCTACAGATGAGTTGAGCGGTTGAGCAAAACTCGGCTATAATTTTTACAGCAATCGACAGGAAGGAGATTACTCTGTGGTTATCACAAGATTGACGACTGCCCTTATGCCTGTACGTGTGAAAAATGGTGGCATATTTCAGTCCCTGTGTTATATGACCTGTATTCCAAATTGAGCAAAAACAAAGCCCGTTAGCTTTTGTAACAGCATAGAGCCTTCTGCCTTGTACAGCTCAGCAGAAATAGCATCTGACCCGAGGGTTTTCCACTGATTATTACGCTGATTGGTTTCTCAACCTCATCTGCACTGGTCGGAATACCAAGCCTGTCATTGACTTCAACTTGAGGCATGCGTGGTATGGCTAATTCACTGATAGTGGATTGACAGTTTAGGATAGTACTAAAGTGCTCTAACCATCGCTCCAGAATGTCGACTTTGTCGGTCATCAGTGCCGTGCTATCAGCATTAAGGACAGGAGATGAACGATAGGACCTCGGACCATAGACTGTTTTCAGGGCATCGTAAAACCGCTTTAAGTCATCTGTGTCTGCGTACCGCTGGATTTCATCTGCTTTGCTGTTAAGTCAGGTATCCTGCATAGTCCTGAGCTGGTTCAGGACACTCCTGTGAATATTGGTGAACGTGAACGTTTTGGAAGATGAGAAGGGATTGTCTTGGAGAAGTCTTAATAAACGATGTTGTTCCTCCAGCAAAGTCTTAGTAGCCTCATCGTTGTGATCAAACCTGTTTCGTTTTTGCGATCTGCATGATCCAAATACTCAGAAGCGAAAGAGTAGACAGTATCCTTCATAAAGGCCCATTTGTTCTCTACTGTTTCCGTACATATTTGTGTGCCCGTCAGCCGGCTGTCCAGAACCCTGGAAATATGTATCACATGGGTCCCATTTTGCAGATTGGAAATGTTAAGTCTCTTTTCAGGTTTTCGACCCTGGTGATGTCGTCTAGGCTCCATGAAGGTTAAACTTTGACACAATGAGTCTGTGATCTGTCTAACACTCGGCACCGCACATAGCCTTTGTCACTCGAACATCTCGTCTGTCCCTCTTTCTGGTGAAGACATAGTCTTCTGATTAGAGCAGGGATGCATCCCCGACGTCTTGTTGCGAGTGGACAGCCAAAACATGGTGTTGGTGATGGAGAGATCATGAGTGGCACAGAGGCCCAGCAGTAGCAACACGTTGCTGTTGACCTTGCCCGTGCCATGTACCCCAAGAACACCTTCCCAGAACTGATGATCGGCCCCTACTCTGTCCTTGAAGTCCCCAAGGATAACACGCGTATCGGACTTTGGAACCGACATGATGAGAGAGTTCAGCTCCTCATAGAATTTATCCTTGATATCCTCAGGATTAGTCATTGTTGGGGCATAGGCGCCGATCACTGTGATACTCCTTCTATGTTCCAGTGAGAGTTGGAGAGTCATTAGTCGATCATTGATACCTTGTGGTAGTCGAACAATCTCGCAGACTAGATGACATTTGATGCGAATCCAACACCAGCCTCTCGTCTTTCTGTTATGTCGCGTCCATTCCAGAAGAACGTGTATCCGCCCACAACTTCTGTGATCTGACCCTCCCCTGGTAATCTTGTCTCACTAAAGGCCAACAACATCCATCTTGTAGCGCGCCAGTTCTCTGGAAACTAGTGCCGTTCTCCTTTCGGGTCTATCGGCCTTGGTGCTGTCAAGTTATGTGCGCACGTTCCACGTGCCGAAGGTAAGAGCCTTCATTCCGTATCAACCACACGGTTTAACTAAATGTGTTTGGCGCTGTAACTTATGCTTAAATAGATTTAAGTGAGAAGGTTTTGCACTGTTGTCAGCCTCACTCTCTCGTCCTCAGCTATCCTGGTCCAGTGGCAAGACGTAGTCAAGACGGCTGGGGATAACCCATGATACAGATTTTTACCTCAGGATTTACTCCCGAAGCTTTTCCTGTTTAACAGTTAGCCCACAAGGCAGCGGAGGACATTATTAAACCATATTTGTTCCTACACTAACACCAACCACACTTCCATACAACTTGCACATTCTGTTATTGTTAACGTTATTTTTTGTCCTCCTTTAATTCCTGCTCGTAGCCGTAATTATTATTCTATTATTATTATTATCATTTAGACATAATTCTATAATTATGTAACTACAATTAATTATTATTAATTAAATGTAAAAATATCAAACATAATGCATAATTCAGTATGTTTTGCCTAACATGTCTGATCTTCTTCTTCTTCTTCTTCATCGTACGCAGTCAGACAGTAACCATTATTTTTTCGAAAAAAGCGGCGGTCATCCTGAGGCTGTCGACACTGCCATATAGCTTGTCTTGTGTTGCCACTGGTGATGGCCACATCTGCTCTCTCTGATCCGCGTATGTCGGGCAGTTCTGCAGCAGGTGTTCAGCGGTCATTTACCAGGTACCACACGGGCATTCGTCGGTACCACCTATCTTCAATGTGTTAAATAGGTTGTACCTCAGTCTATTGTGGCCAGTGCGAAGTCTGAAGACAACGACCTGCTCTCTTCTGTTCAACTGGTAATAGGCATCGCTTTTGGTGTAGCCGGTATGTTCAGTTTCCCATTTGGTCATGTATCTAGCTTTAATAAGCCGTTTTGACTCTTCGTACGTCATACTAGTATCTGTTTGTGGTAGTCTTGCACCTTCTTTTGCTAGTCTGTCTGCCTCCTCGTTGCCTTGGATGTTGCAGTGTGATGGGACCCACTGTACCACTACCCTTTTTGGTGCGGACTGCTGGCATAGTTGACAGAGTACTGCTCTTAAGTCATTAAGCTCAGTGTTTTTCTGGTTTTTTAGCGCTGTGACTACGGCCAGAGCATCTGTAAGCAGGACTGTATGGCTTTCATTTTCTTTATGTGTCACAATTTCTTCCACTGCCGCCCTCAGTGCCTCTGCCTCCGCTATGAAATTGCTTGTGTACTTACCAGTAGTGAATGACAGTGTTATTTTTCTGCCATTTGGTAGGATCAGGAATGCTCCTGCCCCTCCGTTCTGTGTAGTGTTTGTTACAGAACCGTCGGTGTATGCATGGGTCCAGTCCATGATTGGGTAGTTTTTCGATATAAAGCTTAGGGTAGTATCTCTCCTTTCTTTTTCAGTCTGGCAGTTTTTGTTTGCAATACCTGGTATATTTTCTACCACCTCTGGAAATATATCCTGCCTCCAGGTAGGTTTTCGTACAGTAGTGATGGGCTTTGGTGTTGTTATTGCGTTTATGGGATCTTCGTGCATCTTTGCTTTGGCTATTTCTGCAAAGTTTCTCCCCTTTAGTGTCCCATTTCCCAAATTGTTTAGTCTCTGGTGCATTGGATGGTCAGTCAGTCTTCGGAGTTTCTCTGACTGCAGCTGGGCTCTGCAGTCTCTTCTATCGGTCATGGATTGCAGTTTTGTAATCTTTTCAAGTTCTACAATTGGCGTTGACTTCATGCCTCCTGTTATAACTCTCATGGCTTGGTTTTGAAGTTTACTAACTTTATCGAAGTTTGCCTTTGCTGCTGTTGTCCATGCCGCAATGCCATACTCGAGAACTGGTCTCACTCTTCCAGTGTACAGTTTCTTTAGTATATTTTCGTCTGCTCCCCAGCTTGTGCCAGCAAGTTTCCTCATGATTGCCATTCTTTCTCTGGCTCTCATTCGGTTTCTCTCGATCTGACTTTTCCATGTCATGCGCCGATCAAATGTGACTCCCAGATAGTTTTGGTTGTCGTTTGGCTGCAGGAATTTGCCATTTTGACTTAATTTGGTGTTTTGGGGTTGGATTGAAAGCGAGAATATTGTACGTGTGGTTTTCTCCTCGTTTATTTTGACCAGCCATGAGTTCGCCCACTTTTCCAGCGATGTTAGGGCCTGCTGCATCCGATTTCTTGCTATGGTGCGATTCTTTGCAGAGGTTCACATAGCCAGATCGTCTGCAAACATTGAGCTATGGACTCTTCTTGGTATATTCTCTGTAATGTCGTTTATATACACCAGGAAGAGTGTGGGTGACAGTACTCCCCCTTGGGGTACTCCCTGCTCGAGTGTTACCTTTTTGGTCATCTGCCCTTGTACTTGGACTCTGGCCGTTCTTTTTTTGAGGTAGTGGTTGACCCACTTGTACATTCTCCCACAAACTTCACTTCTCCTTAGCTTGACTCTAAGTCCGTCTTTCTAGACTTTGTCAAATGCCTTTTCCAGGTCCACCCAAACCGCTACTGTGTGTTTCTGTGCCTGGTAGGCATCTTCTATTTCCTGGGCTATGAGGATGACCTGGTCCTCAGTGGATCTGTGCTGTCTAAAGCCGGCGTGCTGTGGAATTAGTATTCGTTTTTCTTCCAGATGCCACATCAGTCTGGTGTTTATCATACGTTCCATCAGTTTGCCGACACAGCTCAGTAGGCTGATAGGCCTGTATCCATTTGGATCGGTTTTGTCCTTTCCTTTCTTTGGTACTGGTACAAGTACTGCGTCTTTCCATGCCTGGGGTACAATACCCCTTTTCCAGCTTTGGTTCAGGACTGATAGCAGTTTTCTCTTCGCTGTTTGGCCCAGCCCCATCAGCATTTCGTTTCTTATCCCGTCTTTTCCGGGAGATTTCCTTTTCTTTAATGTTTTCATGGCCTCTTCCATTTCACTCATTGTTAAATTGGCCATCATATGCTCTTCTGGTGCCGTATTGATGTTGTCGGGCCTCTTTTGCTCTTCACTAATGTCTGTATGCATATCTGCAGGGACCTCGATGTGGTGTGCTTTGGCATAGTGTTCGACAAAAGCGTTTGCGGCTTTTTTTCCAGTGAGCAAGTTTTCGCCCTGCTTGATGGTAATTTGTTTGTTTGAAGGGGTTTCGTCATTCATTGCTCTGACTAGCTTCCACAGCTTGTTCCCTTCTTTGTCTAGGTTGAGGCTTTCAGTTTTGACATGTCTGATCAATATGTTTTGCCTTACCAGACGTAAGTCTTCTTTCTCCGAAATGGAGCCAGGCACATGTCTGGTGGGTGGGGCGGAAAGTCACATAAGAAGATGAAGAAGAAGAAGAAGAAGAAGAATCTTTACTGATAAAATAAGGATGCGCGATGAATATCACAATGCAAGTATATACTCCGTTCTATGATTGAATTATCTACTTCATTAAACGTGTGTCAGTTATCCAACTTGAAACTCAAGTCAACAGCTCACGTTTGACCAAGTCACGTCTACAACACTTCGTCTATCGCATACGTCATCAATCAGTGATCGAATCAGTTCTATAATCCGTTCCTGATCTGGTCTTTCAGTCGTGTTTGATAAAGTCAGCGCGTACTCCCTTAAGCAAATAATAATTCACTTGTGTCTGCAGTTTTCCTATTTTTCAATGACTAGGGACAAACATGCCCTTGCCTTGAAATATGCTTGTTTTTCTCTCTATGAGATCTGTTCATTTATTGATTCAGGGTAAGATAGAGGTTAAAAATGGTCCATTAGACAACATTGTTGTCAGAGATGAAGTGTCTGAGACTTTATTGCCCCCTGTTGTTTATGAGATGGAAGGGGCCAGTTCCCTTGATCGCTACATTTACTTCCGTAACCGAGTTAGGTGTCCATTTACAGCTGAGGCAACTGAAGCATGTTGAAACGGCGTCGAAGGGAGTTCAGGGGAGGGGAGTGGGGAAGTAGGAATTGGGCCAGGCACTTTTACCGTTAGAAGCAAACCCTCTACCACACTGCAACTCAGACATTATTCATTGTTCATTGGCCGTGCCAGAAAATCTTCTGTCTGGAGACAGAAAGAGAGAGAGAGAGAGAGAGAGAGAGAGAGAGCGAGAGAGAGAGAGAGAGAGAGAGAAAGAGAGAGAGAGAGAGAAAGCAATAAAATGATTAAAAAGAGAAGAAAAAACATCGTGATCAGCAAACATAATTTATTCTTTTTGTTGGTTCCAGCAGGAGAACATGGCCCACCTGCAAAGTTAACCTCCTTGCAGGAAGCGCGCATCAATGCATCATTATTTTCTTGCAGTTCGTGTTTCTATAGCACTTTCTTTCACATAATAAGGCTGCTAGCCCCATGCACAATCTTAATTAGGTTCTTTTTAACCAGTCGAATATCAGGGCGGGCGCTGTAGTTCCAGTCTTCTAGTTTCATGTTGGCTCTTCATCTGCTCTCGACAATTTCTTTCTTGTCATTCCCTCCAGGATATTACATTGCTCTCGTTTTTAGACCATTCATTTGGTCCAGTCCCAAGCCTGCACTATACTCCCACTTCACTCTTAGTACTCCTTCATTATATATGTCGTTGTACTCTGTGTCTTTTGAACCCCGCAACTGGTTTTTTGTCTCTTTTGATTCTGTCTATTATTTTACTCCGTCGCTATTCAATCTTTCTACTTCTGGCTTCTTTCATTCTGTGTATCATTTTTTTCACTGTCTCGTCAACCACTCCACGCTCTCTCTCTCTCTCTCTCTCTCTCTCTCTCTCTCTCTCTCTCTATTCTATCTGTCATTTTGTTAATCGTTTCGTCGACATCTCTAATCTTTCTCTCTCTCTCTTCTATTTACCGTTTTACTCATTGCCTCGTCAGCCTGTCTACTTTTTGTTGTTATTCATGTTATCGGTCATTCGTATTTCTGTCCCGTCATTCTCTTTGTTATTCTATTATGCGTCTCTTCACTCTGTCTAATCTATTCCTCCATTCGTCCTATATAACATTCTTGTCTCTTCACTCTCTATACTCTGTGCCTCCATTCGTCCCTCTCTTTGCTTCCATTCGTCCTAAATGTCATTCAGGTATATTCTCTTTCTCTTTCTATCTCCCCCTCTCTCTCTGCTCCATTTTACTCTCATTTTCTCTATTCTCTAACACTACTCTATTAATCTGTTTCTATATGTCTTCTCTTCCATTACCCTTGAATCATCTGTTTCGATGCTCCTCTTCAACCTACCTCTTTCTCTCTTACTCTATTTCTGTCTTTCCCCACGCTTAACTATACCTTATTGTTATTCATACTCTTTTCTCTCTCTCTCTCTACAATCTCAATATTTATCTTCCAATCCATGATACTCCTTCTATTCCTTATACTGCTCCTTTATTGTCTCGCTGTAATCCTTCACTAACTCCTTCTTTGTGCCTATCTACCGCATTTCCCTGACTTCTCCATTACTCGCTTTCTCTCACTCCCTCTCACTCTCTCCCTATCTCTCACTCGTTTAGCCATCCGTAAACTCTCTGTCATTCTATACACAAAATGTGATTAGGATCCATACACTACGCTCTCACAAGCACATCGAAAAACGTAAAAGTATTTCTCTGCTCCTATACACGATAAAACACAAGAACAAGCAAGAAGAACGAGGCACCGTGTTGGCATTGACAGCTTGGAGTCTTCAGTTCTAGCCAGACCCCCAATAGAAGCTCTCATCTAAAGCCCTTCACCAGTTCTCAAGGGCATCTGACGGTTTCCTAGAGTGACTGTGATTGGAACACAAATGTGGAATGACGAACAGAATTGCGTGTATTTGATTTGGGCTTTAGTGGCGGAGACGATGAGGGCGGGGGGGGGGGGGGGGGGGGGGAAGAACTTGAAGAGATTGAATGCAGATGAAGAACATGATAGATATAAAGGAAATGGGTCAATTTTGTTAGAAGAAGAAAGAACGATTAACAATAGGAGATAATGGATAAAGGCAGTCAAATAATTAAGAAGAGAAAAAGTGAAAAAGCAAAATTAATATGTATGGTCCGATACCGCACTGAGACGAAAACACAAACAAGACCTGCGTTACGACCAATAGGTCTTCATAAGGGACAACGAACAACAACAATAATGAACTAGAGAGTCGTAGAAGAAGTCAAGAATATATAAATGGGGGGGGGGGGGAGGTGGGGGAGGGGAAAAGAGGAGGGGGGATATACATGTATAAGGTCAAACATTTAAAAGATAATGTAAAAGGTTTATCCCATAGTAGTTACACTACTGTCAGGGAATGAAGTTGCTAGAGACTTTAGTATACTAAGTCAAGATTTGTCCCATAGCGGTTAGACTACTGTCGGGAATGAAGTTGTCAGAGACTTTAGTATACTAAGCCAAGGTTTGTCCCATAGTAGCTAGTCCACTGTGGAAAAATTAAGATGTTAGAGACTGTAACATACCAATCCAAAACCTGTATGAGGTAGGGTGACCAGTTCCTTTCCTCAACGCCTATTACTTTTTTTTATCATGTGACAGCTTCCCATTTGCAGCTGGACCGAATGGAGGATGATGGTAGCAAGCATTGAAACCCGTACCTTTGTTTGAAAAGTGTGTGATCTCTCACAACGCTAATAAGACACTAAACACATACTGTTAATGTAGTACTATAAGACGACTTCGGTCGAAGATGGGGTGGTAAAGAATTTGTAGTAAGAAGTGTGAGGTGACCAGTTTCTATCTTCGCTGTCTAAGCTCATTGAGTAGAAATCAGGTTAACATTTACGAATGGGTACACCAGAGTGTGCCGAGATGGGTGATAAAACACGGTCCTTTTGTTGTGAGCGACAACCGCTTTAACTGTTCTGCCACTCAGGTCACAAATAATAATAGACGCTTAACGTGAATGTAAGAAAACAAACACAAAATATAAACAAGATTGTAACACACGTGTGTCAATGAAACTGATTGTAAGGAAACGGGATCGAGATGCTGAGCAGCGCATGAGCTGCAGCGGTCAGCGACCGATAGCTGACTGCTAGCCTCAGGGCCAACGAATCAGGGCTGCCAAGACCCTTCTACACCTCCACGCGGTGATCCTGGATAACAGGCTGTAGCAGGGCAGACTGGCTAAGGAGAAGGGATCGAAGAGAGAATGCTAACCCGGTACTCAAAAAATGCTTGTTGAAGTCGGATGTGTTGGACCGAAAGGTGCACATATCGCAGTCAAGCTGTAAACTACGACACAACGCATTCCGTTCTCTGGACTACATTCTGCTACTTAAGCCCTTTCAGGGTTTGGTAGCGGGAGATTGAGAACGAACGAAGCCAAGCCAAGGAAAGATTATTAAGCCCGAGTTTGCTAGACGTCGGCGAGCAGGCTCGGCAGCCGTTAACTCGATAAAGGCGGCAACAGACGTCGCAAGAGGCACCGGTGATCCGATTCGACTTAGTGATCCCTACAGCTCTATGCTATGGATGTGAAACCTGGTCTCTGACAAAAGTCATGAAGAACCAGCTAAGGACAACACATGCCTCTCTCGAGCGCGTTCTCGTGAGCCTATCACTTAACCAACAGCGTCAGAAAAGCTTACACAACAGTGACATCCGGGCATTGTCACACGTCAAGGATGCCATTCATCATGCCAACAACTCCAAGCACCGGGGAGCTGGCCATGTAGTCAGAAGGAAAGACGAACGCTGGAGCACAGAAACCACTTGGTGGTACCCACCTGACAAAAATAAGACCACCTGGCAGACTCCCCCATTAGATGGCAAGATTCGCTTGAGCTGCACAACACTCGCGATCCTGAAACAAACAAGTTAGCCATCCACTGGACAACCCGTTCCCGAGACTGAAGTTAGCCATCTACTGGACAACCCGTGCCCGAACCAGAATTTAGCCATCCACTGGACAATCCGTACCCGAGACAGAAGATAGCCATCCACTGGACAACCCGTGCCCGAGACAGAAGTTAACCATCCACTGGACAATCCGTACCCGAGACAGAAGATAGCCATCCACTGGACAACTCGTGCCCGAGACCGAAGTTAGCCATCCACTGGACAACCCGTGCCCGAGACAGAAGTTAGCCATCCACAGGACAACCCGTGCTGGAGACAGAAGTTAGCAATCGACTGGACAACCGGGGCCTGAGACAGAAGTTAGTCATCCACTAGACAACCCGAGCCCGAGACAGACGTAAGCCATCGACTGGACAACCCGTGCCCGAAACAGAAGTTAGCCATCCACTGGACAACCCGTGCCCGAGACAGAAGTTAGCCATCCACTGGACAACCCGTGCCCGAGATAGAAGTTAGCCATCCACAGGACAACCCGTGCCCGAGATAGAAGTTAGCCATCCACATGACAACCCGTGCCCGAGACTGAAGTTAGCCATCCACTAGACAACCCGTGCCCGAGACTGAAGTTAGCCATCCACTAGACAACCCGTGCCCGAGACAAAAATTAGCAATCGACTGGACAACCCGTGCCCGAGACAGAAGTTAGCCATCCACTGGATAACCCATGCCTGAGACAGAAGTTAGCCATCCACTGGACAACCCGTGCCCGAGACAGAAGTTAGCCATCCACTGGACAACCCGTCCCCGAGACAGAATCGACTGCAAGTCGAGATGAGACCAGCACAAAACCAAAAAAACATAGCACTGCTCGAGCCCAGCCTGCTAAGCAGAGACATGGCCCGGCTACTACCAACTCGCACAAGAGTTGGAATATGCACAAGGGCTAACGCCCTTGCAGATGCACAGGTCAACTAAAACTAAGACTCCTGATAACATTACCAAAGTGTCGAGAGTAATACAATTAATAACGATGCAGGTAATAAGTGTGATCACTAGAATAAACTCGGGATGAAAATGATAGCATCACTGTCCCCTTCTAAGTCCGTCGTAAAAGGAAACTGAAGAGGTTTTTGCTTGCAGTCGACATGTATACAACATTGCCATTATATTCAGGCAGCGGGGAGAGGAGACTAACTTCCGGTTTGGTGAAACATACTGATCATATTATATTAGTCATGGGTTGGTGAAACAGACTGATCATATTATATTAGTCATGGGTTGGTGAAACAGACTGATCATTTTATGTTAGTCAGGGTCAGACAATACATATTGATCAGATTATGTTAGTCATGGGTAGGTGAAACAGACTGATATAAGAGAGGTAAGGGTCTTGGCCAGTACATTTGACCTGACCCTGACTAACATGTCTGATCAGTATATTTTGTCTGACCAGACTTTAGTCTTCCTCCCCACACAATGGAGAGGCAGGCTCATTAAAAGGTGTAGGTTAGAGTGCTTGCCATATGTTTTATAAGAAGCCAACATACCGAAGTAGAGTAGAAGAAAAAGAAGAAGAAGAAGAAGAAGGAGAAGAAGAAGTAGAGGAGGAGGAGAAGAAGAATAAGATGAAGAGGAGGAGGAACAAGGAAAAGGAGGAGAAGAAGAAGAAGATGAAAAGGAGGAGGAACAAGGAAGAGGAGAAGAAGATTGTTTGGGAACCATATCTAATTGTATCATATATTGTGTCTTTTCATTTTATGTCCGAGTTGACAAGGAACACAATCTGACTGTATGATAAATTGTCTGTTCCTGTGTCTGTCTAAATTGACGGTGAACCAAATCTGACTGTATGATAAATTGTCTGTTCCTGTGTCTGTCTAAATTGACGGTGAACCAAATCTGACTGTATGATAAATTGTCTGTTCCTGTGTCTGTCTAAATTGACGGTGAACCAAATCTGACTGTATGATAAATTGTCTGTTCCTGTGTCTGTATAAATTGACGGTGAACCAAATCTGACTGTATGATAAATTGTCTGTTCCTGTGTCTGTCTAAATTGACGGTGAACCAAATCTGACTGTATGATAAATTGTCTGTTCCTGTGTTTGTCTAAATTGACGGTGAACCAAATCTGACTGTATGATAAATTGTCTGTTCCTGTGTCTGTCTAAATTGACGGTGAACCAAATCTGACTGTATGATAAATTGTCTGTTCCTGTGTCTGTCTAAATTGACGGTGAACCAAATCTGACTGTATGATAAATTGTCTGTTCCTGTTTTTGTCTAAATTGACGGTGAACCAAATCTGACTGTATGATGAATTGTCTGTTCCTGTGTCTGTCTAAATTGACGGTGAACCAAATCTGACTGTATGATGAATTGTCTGTTCCTGCGTCTGTCTAAACTGACGGGGAACCAAATCTGACTATATGATGAATTGTCTGTTCCTGCGTCTGTCTAAACAGACGGGGAACCAAATCTGACTGTATGATGAATTGTCTGTTCCTGTGTCTGTCTAAATTGACGGTGAACCAAATATGACTGTATGATAAATTGTCTGTTCCTGTGTTTGTCTAAGCTGACGGGGAACCAAATCTGACTGTATGATGAATTGTCTGTTCCTGCGTCTGTCTAAACTGGCGGGGAACCAAATCTGACTGTATGATGAATTGTCTGTTCCTACGTCTGTTTAAACTGACGGGGAACCAAATCTGACTGTATGATGAATTGTCTGTTCCTGTGTCTGTCTAAATTGACGGTGAACCAAATCTGACTGTATGATAAATTGTCTGTTCCTGTGTCTGTCTAAATTGACGGTGAACCAAATCTGACTGTATGATGAATTGTCTGTTCCTGCGTCTGTCTAAACTGACGGGGAACCAAATCTGACTGTATGATGAATTGTCTGTTCCTACGTCTGTCTAAACTGACGGGGAACCAAATCTGACTGTATGATGAATTGTCTGTTCCTGTGTCTGTCTAAATTGACGGTGAACCAAATCTGACTGTATGATAAATTGTCTGTTCCTGTGTCTGTCTAAATTGACGGTTAACCAAATCTGACTGTATGATGAATTGTCTATTTCTGCATCTGTCTAAATTGACGGTGAACCAAATATGACTGTATGATGAATTGTCTGTTCCTGCGTCTGTCTAAATTGACGGTGAACTAAATCTGACTGTATGATGAATTGTCTGTTCCTGCGTCTGTCTAAATTGACGGTGAACCAAATATGACTGTCTGATGAATTGTCTGTTCCTACGTCTGTCTAAACTGACGGGGAACCAAATCTGACTGTATGATGAATTGTCTGTTCCTGTGTCTGTCTAAATTGACGGTGAACCAAATCTGACTGTATGATAAATTGTCTGTTCCTGTGTCTGTCTAAATTGACGGTTAACCAAATCTGACTGTATGATGAATTGTCTATTTCTGCATCTGTCTAAATTGACGGTGAACCAAATATGACTGTCTGATGAATTGTCTGTTCCTACGTCTGTCTAAACTGACGGGGAACCAAATCTGACTGTATGATGAATTGTCTGTTCCTGTGTCTGTCTAAATTGACAGTGAACTAAATCTGACTGTATGATGAATTGTCTGTTCCTGCGTCTGTCTAAATTGACGGTGAACGAAATATGACTGTCTGATGAATTGTCTGTTCCTACGTCTGTCTAAACTGACGGGGAACCAAATCTGACTGTATGATGAATTGTCTGTTCCTGTGTCTGTCTAAATTGACAGTGAACTAAATCTGACTGTATGATGAATTGTCTGTTCCTACTTCTGTCTGAGTTTACGGCGATTCAAATCTGGACTGTATTTGGAATTGTTGTTTTTCCACTTCCGTCTATGTTGACATGGAACTAAATCTGACTGTTATATTAATGGTCTTTTTGCCCCTTTTGCCCGCTTTTTGGGGCTACAAAATCAGATTATATTATGAAATGTCTTTTCCTACTTCTGTTATTGCTGTTGGGAAACCAAATATGTCTGTATTATAAATCGTCTGTTTCTACTTATGTCAGCCTATAGTCAATATTTATGCTTCTACGTCAATAAGGGGAAGCGAGGGTAGAATCTCATCCATTTATGAGTATTACTTGCCCATCACATCATGTCTTCCCTACTTTATCGTTCCCATGACTACAATGTGGTACTACCAGTTTCGTTTTGACATATGATCATACGATTTGCGTGTTATTACAACTCAATATCTCTTTGTGTGGTCCAATAATCTGGCAGATCGAATTTTGTTACCCTGTCCTTACACTGTCCAATAGGAAAATCTAAAATACTTGGAAGTCTGTAATACTCAAACTTGGACGTTAGGGGAGAAGTACGCTGATTGTATCTTAAGTTTGGAAAGAGAGAGAGCTGTCTATTTTTTAGAACAACTTTGACTTGTGTATAGTACTATCAGTCAAGTCCATACACTTAAGGTAGTAACCTCACGCGGTAAGATGCCTTGATGTCAATAATTTCCGATTGATCGTTTAATGTGTCCACGCTCAATCTAACGTGATCTTTCCTAAAGAATTGCAAAGCCTTGTCAGAGATGCGGAACAGTGGAAGACTAAAGTGGAACAGTTGAGACTCCAGACTTCAACGAAAGAGTCTTCTTGGTTGAAATAGGAATGTTAATCTTGAATCAGTGTTGATCAGAAAGAAATGGGTTCTTTTATGCATTTAGTGATCTCTGTGACTGACAAGGAGTGAACTTTTTTTTAGTAAATTCTAGGGTCGCGTGAATCATGTAATATGGGGAGAACAAGTGGATCCCTGGGTCACTTGCTGCGGAGTAAAGAACAGGCCCACACACCTCAATGCATGTCTTTAAAGGTGACTTAAGATTGTTTGTTATGGGGGCTAGCGACTTCATTATGCTAAATAAATTGTTACAAAACTGCGACTGTAACAGCAAAACGTTATTTGGCAAATGCTTTCTGTAGAGAGACATCTACAGTTGGTGCCTTTTGCTTTGTGAGTAGAAATATAGAGAAGGAAAGAGACGAGAAGAAAATAAAAGAGAAAACGGGAGAATTGGACAGGAGAAGAAAAGAGAAGGGGGAGGAGAGGAGAGAAGAGGAAATTATAGGAGAGAAGGCGAAAAGAGAAGAGAAGAAAACAAGAGATGACAGGACAGGAGGAGACAGAAGAGAAGAGAAGAGAGGTCAGAAGAGAAGAGAAGAGATCAATAACGATCGTGTACAGTCATGTACCGTACTAAGGACGCATCCCAGACATTTTAGGTTAGAGTCAGCTGAGTGTTATATCTACAGAATAGATATTGACAACTCAGCTGTTAACGAGAGATACATTTCCCTATCCCTCGTCCTCCATGGAAGCACGTTGGGTTAGACTTGGCAATTTATGTGAGTTTAGGCTTAACTCATATTTTAGGTAGAAATAGACTTTATTCATATTTTAGAAATAAATAGACTTTACCCCTATTTTAGATATGAATAGACTTTTACAAACATTTCACTTGGAAATATAATTTGCAAAATTAGTAATATATTGAGATAGATTTTACTTATATTTTACATGAGAATAAACTTTGCTTAAAATATTACATAGGGATAAACTTTACTAATATTTTACATGAGAATAAACTTCACTCATATTTTACATGGGGATGACCTTTTCTCATATTTTACATGTAGATGAACTTTGCTTAAAATGTTATATCGGGATGAAATTTACTCATATTTTACACGAGGATGAACTTTTATCATATCTTACATGGAGATAAACTTTGCTCCTATTTTACATGAGAATAAACTTTACTCATATTTTACATTAGAATAATATTTACTAATATTTTACAAGGGGTCTCGACTTTACTCATATTTACATTGGGATAAACTTTGCTCATATTTTATTGAGGCATAAACTTTGCTCATTATTTCAATTGTGATGGACATTTCTGATATTTTACATTGGATTCTTCACTCATATTTTACATGGATTTCGACTTTACTATTTTACACGGGGATAGACTTTATTCATATTTTACACGAGGGTCGACTTTACTCGAATTTTACATAGAGATGATTTATGTTGATTGATGTTAAATGTCCACAATGAATAAGTCCACGCTTCTGTGCGACCTGAAAATGTAGTTCTTCTTCTTCTTCGTTCGTTCTCAATCTCCCACTACCAAACCATGAAATGGCTTAAGTAGCGGAATGTAGTCCAGAGAACGGAATGCATTGTGTCGTAGTTTACAGCTCGGCTGCGATATTTGCACCTTTCGGTCCAACACATCCGACTTCAGCAAGCATTTTTTGAGTACCGGGTTAGCATTCCCTCTTCGATCCCTTCTCCTTAGCCAGTCTGCCTTGCTGCAGCCTATTATCCAGGATCAACCCGTAGAGGTGTAGAAGGGTCTTGTCAGCTATGGTTCGCTGGCCCTGACGCTAGCAGTCAGCTATGGGTCGCTTACCACTGCAGCTCATGCGCTGCTAAGCATCTTGACTCCCGAAAAGGTAGTTAAATAGCGGCGGATTTCACTAACCTAACTCACATCCCGAGCATGCTGATAAAGGTGGAGTGGGGGCGTCTACACTGTTGTGCTGCGCTTAGCTTCATCTTCGTGTCGCTCACTAATGTGGAGGATTACGCCGATACTTCACCTCGTTAGCCAGACTGCCATGACAACAGTCCGTTTCCTGTGGGAACTGCGAGGAAGTCGAGGTGAGGGTCTAGATCAGTATGTTTTGTCTGACCCTGACTATCATGTCCAATCAGTATATTCTGTCTGACCCTGACTATTATGTGCGATCAGTATGTTTTATCTGACCCTGACTATCATGTCCAATCAGTATATTCTGTCTGACCCTGACTAGTATGTCCGATCAGTATATTCTGTCTGACCCTGACTATCATGTCCGATCAGTATATTCTGTCTGACCGTGACTATCATGTCCGATCAGTATATTCTGTCTGACCGTGACTATCATGTCCGATCAGTATATTCTGTCTGACCGTGACTATCATGTCCGATCAGTATATTCTGTCTGACCGTGACTATCATGTCCGATCAGTATATTCTGTCTGACCGTAACTATCATGTCCGCTCAAAATATTTTGTCTGACCCTGACTATCATGTCCGATTAGTCAATTTTGTCTGACCCTGACTGTCCTAACAGTATGTTTTGTCTGAACCTGACTATCATGTCCGATCAGTATATTCTGTCTGACCCTGACTATCATGTCCGATCAATATGTTTTGCTTGACCATACGTTAGTTTCCACTCCCCTTACATTGAGATAAATCTCACTCAAACATGTATATAGACATACATTTTATTCAAATAATAAATGAAAATAAACTTCTTCTTAATTTATACATGGAGATGGACTTTTCTCATATTTTACACGAAGGCAGACTTCATTACCCATATTTACATAAGTATAGATTTTACTCAGATTTTACACAGTGAATGACTTTTCGTCCCCAGAGGTCCACCAGGGTCTTTGTGTATGACAAGGATAAGAATAGCACCACTGCCCCAAAGAGAGCATGTCGTAAGAGGCGACTAACTGTGTGACATGACATAACACCGGCCATGGCTAGGTGGTTTGTTAAAAGCAGCATAGATGGCGCCTAACAGGCTGTGGGTCTATTCTGCTCTAGTGTCTGAGTCTATTAATATGAACTACACATCGGTTAACCACACTTAGCGGCATTTGTCCCAACAAGTTATAAGCTGCTCGAGCCTAGCCAGCTAAGCAGGAAATCCTTTTCACGGCTAAATCCAGCTCACGATAGAGTTGATGCCTGCACAATGACATTATCCCCTGCAGAAGCACAGGTCGACTAAGACTAAGATGGACTTTTCTCATATTTTACAAGGGGCTATAGTTTACTCATGTTTTACAAGAGGTTATACTTTACTCATGATATACAAAAGGTAATACTTTACTCATGTTTAACAAGGGGTTATACTTTACGCATGTTATACAAGGGATTATACTTTACGCATGTTATACAAGGGGTTATACTTTACTCATGTTTAACAAGGGGTTATACTTTACTCATGTTATACAAGGGGTTATACTTTACTCATGTTTAACAAGGGGTTATACTTTACTCATGATTAACAATAAGTTATAGTTTACTCATGTTTTACAAGCGGTTATACTTTACACCGTGTTTTCCGCGGCGAAGTGGTTAAGCCGTCGGCCTCATGATTAGGTAGTGGGGTTTGGACTCCGGACTCCGCCGTCTTTCTCACCGGTGCTTGATGTGGAGTCCCCTGCATCTTGTAGTAGCCCCCTAGTCGTCTTGTTCTTGACTTGCCATTGGGGTCGGGCGGCACGAGACGAGAGAGTGAGGATAAAAAGTAGCGCAATTAATCCTTACTAAAAATAGCGCAAGCAAATAAATTATGCATCATCGTCTGCAATGGACGGCGGCCTTTACCTTTACCTTTATACTTTACTAATGTTTTACAAGGGGTTATACCTTACTCATGTTTTACATTGAGACTGATTTTACTATTCTCTGTCAAACATAGAACACGCACGGAATCCACTCTGGCAAATTAAATGAATAAAACGTAATGGACATTGCGTAGCTTAAGCAAACAAAACATCTAACAAATAGTTCTCTCACTAATAAAAGACTTCATATCCAAGTTCTATTTTGGATACTAAGAAATGAGAGTATTTATGTGTCCATCTTGTCTGTTGGCGATAATGGATGACAATAAGATATTATCGATGAAATGTATCAGACAACAAGATTGATTAGTTAATTAATTGATTCATTAATTAGCCATTTCCTAGCAAGTGACGTATGACTAATTAACTAACTGTATAATTGGTTCACATTTCGAACCAAGTGACGTCTTAGTTAATGACTTCAGCTAGGTTCTTTAAAGGAAGCCTGTAGCCGGTTATTTCTTGTGACGGTTTCAATTTCATTTGTTATACACTATGCGTTTCGCTGCCCGATTGACAATCCTCTTTAGACGCCTTCTGCGATGTGCTTGGAAAGTTACAGTGGACATATTCTATTCATCGTATCATGTTTCTGAGCAGTGCATGAGCTGTAGCGATCAGCGACCCAATACTGGATGAAAGTATTAGGTCCAGCGACCTAAAGCTGGCTGAAAGTGTTAGATCCAGCGATCCAAAGCTGGCTGAATGTGTTAGGTCCTGCGACCCAAATCTGGGTGAAAATGTTAGGTCCAGCGACCCAAAGCTGGCTGAAAGTGTTAGGGCCTGCGACCCAAATCTGGCTTAGTGTTAGGACCAGCGACCCAAAGCTGGATGAAAGTGTTAGAGTCAGCGACCAAAATCTGGCTTAAAGTGTTAGGTCCAGCAGCCCAAAGCTGGCTGAAAGTGTTAGGTCCAGAGACCTAAAGCTGCCAAGTCATGTATCCCTCTCCACGTGGTGAACCAGGGTAGAATGCTGTAACAGATCAGACTGGCTAAGGAGAAGAGGTCGGAGAGGGGAGACTAGCCCGGTACCCAAAAATGCCATCCTGAAGTCGGATGTATCGGACCGAATGGTGCAAATATCGCAGTAAAGCTGTGAACTACGACATAACGCATTCCGTTCTCCGAACTACATTCTGCTACTTGCAAAGTCCTTTTCGTGGCTTGGTAGCGGGAGTATGAGAACGAATGAACCAAGAAGAGGCAGCAGAAGAAGATGAAGAAGACGACGAAGAAAAAGTTCTTCTGATGAACCAGTGTATCACTCGAGTGTGTGTGATAATTAGAGGGCCCGTTTAATCGATACCACACAAGCCAAGAGTGACTGAGAAAAGCTATAGACATCTCACACTTTTCAAACCAAAAGCAATAAAATGTTGAAACAATATAACATTCAATTCTCCATTATCACACAATCTGGTCCATGCAAGTCATATATAGATCTGGTCAAAAAGTTCAAGAATATTGTTTTGATACCGTTTTCGGGCTTATCTGAAACCTAGTCAAACCTGTCTCCATTGGAATACCTCCTCTCCCCGCCCTTCCTCTCTATTAATACATTGCTCCCAGAGTCATTTTCAGTTCTGGAAGCGTTGCTGATAAGCACATTTGGGGAGGATCACGTCATCACCTAACCTTTCTAGCAAGACTGTTGTGAAAACGTATGTGTCCTGGCAATCCTTCGTTGAAGGTGTGTGGGGGCCAGTATATTTTACCTGAGCCAGACTAACATGTCTGATTAGTATGTATTACCTGACCAGACAATAATCTCCTCTCCCCTTTTGTACAATACAATACAAAACAAAACAATACGCTACAATACAAAGCAATATAATACAAAGCAATATAATACAATACAAAACGGCGGGTCTGCCGTATGCGAGATAGTCAACAATGTACTGTATACAGTCCCATCTTTCAACATGTACAATTTCGGACCTAGGTCTCTCAACAGACCATCACGCCATCGTATGGGCGAGCGGCTGCGTGGGCGTGTAAAAATCATATGCCACCAAAACGTCGTTCTGCGGCCTCCAAGACATCTCGAGATAGGGTGCGTTCTCTGATTTCAGCATTGTGGATTCGATCTCTGATCGAGATCTCGTGTACACTTCTTTCCATCGCTCGCTGGGTAATGTTTTTCTGCATCTGCGTTGCGTAAATTGCACACTTCCCATCCATAGATCATGACAGGTATAACCGTAGATTCCACACTTCCCATCCATAGATCATGACAGGTATAACCGTAGATTCCACACTTCCCATCCATAGATCATGACAAGTATAACCGTAGATTCCACACTTCCCATCCATAGATCATGACAGGTATAACCGTAGATTCCACACTTCCCATCCATAGATCATGGCAGGTATGACCGTAGATTGCACACTTCCCATCCATAGATCATGGCAGGTATAACCGTAGATTCCACACTTCCCATCCATAGATCATGGCAGGTATAACCGTAGATTCCACACTTCCCATCCATAGATCATGACAGGTATGACCGTAGATTGCACACTTCCCATCCATAGATCATGGCAGGTATGACCGTAGATTCCACACTTCCCATCCATAGATCATGGCAGGTATGACCACAGAATTGAAAATGTGCGCCCTTGCCATGTTGTCTTTCAGCTGCAGGAGTATGGGCTTCGTGGTATTGAAGCAAGACCAGGCTGCAGCTCTTCGTCTGGAAACTTCACTGTTGCATTTATTTCATATGTAGGCGCTGACATCTTCGGCCGGCTCATTTCCCAGCATGATGTCGCTTTATCGACAGTATGGGTTTCGGAGACATTGCGTTTTCTTTTTGTTCATTCGTGGGACGATCCTCTACCAGTTCGTTCAGGGCGTGTTGATCCTCCTCTGTGGTGTGACTGAAGAGCACAATGTCCTCCGCAAAGTGTAGATGGGTGAACCTTTCCCCATCTATATGTATGCTTCTATCGGCCTATTTGAAGATGTCCACAAAGGCTGATGTAAAGAACTTTGCAAAAATTATGTCGACCTGCCGCACTTCTCTTGCAAGGGGAATATTTACAGAACATCGCATCTTGAAACCGCCAACTATTTGGCTGTTACTAGTTTTTTGACACGTGGGCAGTACTGTATATTGCCATTACTTTTCGTAAGTGAAGGAGCAATCGACAGGAAAAAATCCAATGTCTGCCAAACTACACGGTGGGAATCGAACTCTGTGCATTTGCATTGTGAAAACCGAGCGAGTTTCACCCCCTAGACCATGCAGCCTCCCAATATACGACACTCCTTGTCTTTAATGAAGACAAAAATCATAATACCGCTACAACCTACTAGTCTGCCCTAAAATAAGACTGAAGAGGGTTTTGCGTAAGTCTAGCAACCTCATGATGAAAATCAAATTACTACAGAAATCACATCTGTCAGAGTGCACAAAGTTATTTGGCACATGCTTCCAGTAAAGCGAGCACTACATGGCTAATCTTGCGCTATGTGGGCAATGAAATGTAGATGATGGATGTACGTATAGTCGCTATCAGGTTGCGGGCTTTTAACATAGGATCGATATTAATTATTACTGTCAATCAAGCACAACTTTGTAGAACATCTACTGCTCTGTATAGCTGGTCCTGCCCGGCAGAGTAAATACACATAGAGGTCCAAAATAGGGCAGGTCATCGTGGTCTTCTTAGTGTACTACTAAAGACTATTGATTATGTCCGGCTGGTGGACTCGCTCCTGTCGAATATTAAATATATTAGCGATATAACCCGATTAGATTAACTGATAAATATCCCACGTCTGCTTCATGCAAGACAGTCAAACGTGACCTGCTCATTGAGCAAAATGTCAGTTTGAAATGATAATAACATAATATGGTTCAACCGTGTCTTTTAAGTCAGGGAGTTACCTCGGCATGTTACAATATTCCATTTTCACAGCTACGTTATTTGCTGGAAGGTTAGTTGTTTTAAATTAGTATTATTATATATTATTTTTGCATTCGATTGTATTTCTTGAACCATGTGTGTTGCATGCTGTCTTACTCCGAATAACTAACTTAACGTCTTTACACAGGTTTACAGGACTGAATAGTCTGTGTACAACCAGTTTCTTTAACTTCACGTGATCTAAAATTAGCTATTTTCGTCTAATCTATTCTTGAAGTTGAGGCGGTAATGTTTTTTTCAGACCGCAATGGCTCCCGGGTCGACCCAGCCTTAAGTGGATGCCGGTTCAGTCCGGGAAGTAAAAGCGGCGAGGGAGAGGAGATGGCTACTTTGAAATGTGAGATCGCTAACACCTCACACCCCTACGGCAGTAATGATATGGGATACTTTACACTTACTTTACTTTTTTACTATTCTTGAATGCATTAATTGACCCTGTCTTCACTATTTCCTGTGGCAATGCATTCCAAGCGTTCAGCACTCTCTCACTAAAAAGATATTTCCTGGTATCAAATCTGGACCTCTCTTTAATGAATGTGTGACTGTGCTCTCTTGTTCTTTTAGGCGGCTATATTTCGAAACACTTGTTATAGTTTAATTTGGTTTTTTCGTCGAAAAGTCGAGTGTATCCGACTTCAGCATACATTAAAAATAAAATTTAGTTTACCGCTAATAGAGGCACTGCTTTGAAATTTCGAGAATCCGAACAACCAAATTTCGTTTGCGATCCGTACCACTAACCATTTCACCACAGCCCCGTCAATTTGTTTTGAATGATAAAATTTATGTCTTGTGAAATTTGGCAACATCCCATCTCTTTTGATAATTGTGCTTCCGTAAAGACCGACTGTGTCTCCATTTAGCCGCTGTTCCTCCGTAAAGACCGACTGTATCACCATTTAGCCGCTGTGCCTCCGTAAAGACCGATTGTGTCTCCATTTAGCCGCTCTTTCTCCATTTAGCCGCTGTTCCTCCATTTAACCGCTGTTCCTCCATTTAGCCGCTGTTCCTCCATTTAGTCGCTGTTCCTCCATTTAGCCGCTATTCCTCCATTTAGCCGCTGTTCCTCTGCGAATAAGTGCCGAGTTCTGCAATGTCTGTATAGTTTCTACAGAGAGCATATCGCAGGAGACGACTTACTGTGTAACATGGCATAACACCGGCCATGGTTAGGTGGTTTGTTAAGAACAGCATGGATGGTGCCTAACAGGCTGTGGGTAAACTTTTCTCTAGTGTTTGAGTCTATTATGATGAACTCGCACATCGGTTAACCACCCTCTACGGTTCTTGTCCAAACGCAGCGGAGTAATACGTTGATCGAGCCTTGTCCGATAAACAGGAACTCACCCTTCCGGCTACATTCAGCTCACACCAGAACCGGGACCTGCACAGGGTCATCGGCCCCTGTAAAAGTACACGTTGACTAAGACTATGATAGTTTCTACAAGATGTGATGACAATAAAAGGATAATAATCAGCATTATGTAGCATGTCGATTGCAGTACGTCGCTCTCATAACAACTAATCTGTTTTTCACTCGATCTTTGGCCAGCTTTCCTGCCTGTCACTGTCATCCTCAGAACATGTTTAATGTCCCATGTCCGTCTTCTTCTCGGTCTGCGTCTGCCTCGCTTACCAGGTACCACGAACCAGAGTCAATAGTCACTTAAACCGCATCAATCTAAAGCACCGCCCCTGTGCAGACATTTCTCTCATCCTCATGAAACAGTTCGATATCTGCTCATTGAGTTCAAGGCACTTGCGGACATGAGGAAAAGATTCTCACAAGCACTGCCGACAATCGCCAACACACTGTACGGAACAGTGACACAACTGAAGAACACCTGTATCTATATGAGAATAACATTAGGCTGCCAAGTGCAGGCTTGCGCATTATCTATGGGATAACAACAACAACACAACACCAAGTACCTTACCCTATGGTACATTTTTTTTCATTCAAAACCATATGGGATTTTCATGTGGTCAAAGAATTTTAGTTTCCTGGGCTTGTCATAAGTCTTTACCCTGACCATAAAGGAGTAGGAGGAGAAAGTTGAAATTTGGCAGTGATTACTCCTTCTACATGTAGCCACCACTTACATTTATGTATTTCTGCCATCTTTGCGTGTCCTTGAAAAGACTTTCAGTAACCTATGTTTCGAACTAAACCAGTTATCACAAGCCAGTGTCACATCTTCGTCACTGTCAAAATCATTTCCTTACAACTGTTTTTTTTAAGTTTTGGGAAAAGAAAAAATCTGGGTCATAATGGTGAACCCAAGTCTCATCTACTGTGACCATGGTCGGCAACATGTTTTTGGACCGACACATTTTGAGCAACTGGTCACAGCAATCAACCCTCGTTTGTTTCTGTTCACGTGTCAGCAGACGCGGGACCCAGCGGGCACACACTTTTCTCATGCTAAGTCTGTTGTATAAAATTCTAAAAACTGTACTTTCATTCAGTTTTGCTGACCTAGATATCTCTGGAATTGTCATTTTCCTATCCTGGTCAATGATTTTCTTCACTCTTACAGCATTTTCATCGCTGCACTCTGAGGATGGTCTTCCTGATCTTGGAAGATCAGCAACATGGGAACGGCCACACCTAAACTGCCTTCACCAGTTTTACAGAAGCATACGAAGGACAGAATTCCTCAAACGCTGGTTCCATCTCCCTGTGTATTTCTGTAGGTGTTTTTCCCCTGCAACATTAAGCATTTTATCACAGTTCTGGCCTCTGATATCTCCATTGTTCTGACAAACGGTTAGAGTAGCAGATCCAGTCAATAAGGTGTGTTGCGCCATGCGCCATACCGGGTAAACCCGTCGAGGAGAGAAATGCATACTTCTCAAGTCCAGCAACAATTGAATGAGCAACATATGTGCCAAATTTCAACTTTCTTCTCCTTCTCCTTCATAGTCAGTGTAAAGACTTATGATAAGGCTCTTGTATTGTTTTCTAGCCAATTTCATTATACGTACAGCTTCTTTAGAAGTTCTGTGTTTCGCTTTGTCGTTATCCATGGCATTTTTAATACTTCCCTGTAGCATTTTATCTCGAAGGATTCAACCTTCCTCCGTAGTCTTTCTGTGGTTGCTCGTGGCTAGCATCCTTGCGTTTACTATGGGAAGATGCAGGTTCTCAAAATCTTCATTTTGTCATTTTGTTAGTTGTCTGCCATAAGTTTTCATTTGAATTAACATCTGGAAAAAACCATTTACTATTCTTCTTCTTTGCTCGTTTAGACAAACTTCGGGTGAAGCTAATTAATCAAGATCCCACCTCACGACCCCGCCTATCTCCCTGAAAACAGACTGTGTCACAACGCGGTAGGGATGGCCACATCAATCCACATCTTGATTGGTTTACTGAGAAGCTTTGGATTGCACTACAACCAGAAGGACCCTGATCCACCTTCTCAGTACACATTGAGATGTAAGAAGAGCCTCTAAAACCACCCCCTCCCCCCCTCATAATAAAAGAGACATCACCAGTAGTTCTCAGCTCAGACAAGAAACCCTCGCTCCTTTGTTGCCAAAAAGCCATCACTGATATAGAACTACATTTCCTCGTCACGTGACAATCTTCGCTCTAACAGAAGTTTAAAGGACCATGACATCTGACTGAAAGCTTGCATCGAAGAATTAATTGTAATCTTTTTGATGGGGTTCCTGTTTCCCATAGTTTGACATAATGAGGTTTCCAGCACAAACCTACTTTGTCGCCTCTACAACATGAGTGCAAGTTGCAGTGGTTTTATTATTTTATTACTTCACTGCCCCTGTTAGTACATGGACACGTTTCTCTTATCTCGATTTTTCCCCATGCCCAAATGCCCTGAGTGAATAACGCAGACGATTTGACAAATACGAAGACAAGCTAGTAAGTAGGAGACAAATAGCTAATACATATTTTGTTAAATAAATGCAATAGGAACTTTAAAACCAAATATTATTGCACCTACTATGTTCTTTAGTGCTTGACAACATATCCACCAACATTGACACACTTGTCTCATAGCTTTATCAGTGAACCAAAACCTGCATGATAAAAGCCTTTGGTCTGCCGTCTCAGCCACACTCACACCTCACGTTCTACATCTTCGTCATTCGAAAACGTCTCCCGCGAGGTAGGTTTTTAGTGCTCCCATTAGGCGAGGACATCCTTCTGCCATTCTTCCTCTTCCTCTTCTTCTTTGTTCATTATCAATCTCCCGCTTCAAAGTCCTGAACATTCTCAATCTCCCGCTTCAAAGTCCTGAACATTCTCAATCTCCCGCTTCAACGTCCTGAACATTCTCAATCTCCCGCTACCAAGCCCTGAACATTCTCAATCTCCCGATACCAAGCCCTGAACATTATCAATCTCCCGCTACCAAGCCCTGAACATTCTCAATCTCCCTATACCAAGCCCTGAACATTATCAATCTCCCGCTACCAAGCCCTGAACATTCTCAATCTCCCGCTACCAAGCCCTGAACATTCTCAATATCCCGCTACCAAGCCCTGAACATTCTCAATCTCCGTCTACCAAGCCCTGAACGTTCTCAATCTCCCGCTTAAAAGCCCTGAAACAGACTTTGCAAGTAGCTGAATGTAGTCCAGAGAACAGAGTACGTTGTGTCGTAGTTTACAGTTTGACTGCGATATTTGCACCTTTCGGTCCATGCATTTTTGAGTACCGACCTGCCTTCCCTTTTCGATCTCTCCTACTTTAGCCAGTCTGCGCTGTTGCAGCCTGTTATCCAGCATCACCTCCTAGGGGTCGAGAATGGTCTTGGTAGCTATGGTTCTCTGGCCCTGACGCTAGCAGGTAGCCATGAGACAAAAGTAAACAGGAAGCATTTCCTTACGAATATAGTTTGCAAAAAAGGTAATTTCCCCAAGACAAAATATAACGCAAAACGACACGCTATTCTTTGATTACACGCTCTGAAAACACGGAAGTCATTTTGTATAAGAACGGCGCATGTGCATGCGGCAGCTAGTAATTACAGCAATCACAAAGTTGGATGTTGCTGCTACCCAACGATACCTTTATAAACTATCAACTACATTTTTCAGCTATCCCATACTAAGTTGTGACCGACTTACTCTCGAAAAGAATAAACGGTTGCGGGATAACTTGACTTGACTTGACAATTCTACCCTCCCAAATAATTGATCAATTGATTCGTGAAACCAATGCTAGCATACTCCTTTGAATACAGAACATTAAATACTAAAATTGCATCACGGGTATCCTTCTACACATCTTCTGATGTCGCGTTGCAATTTACTAATAGGGTTTGGACTGAAAACACAGTGAGCGAGCTGACAGGAAGTCAACGACTCATAGCTGACTGCTTGCGTCAGGATCAGTGAACCAAAACTGACAAGACACTATTCCATCTTCAAGTGACTACCCTGAAAACAGAGTGGATAAGTCTTGTCTATCTGAGAGAAAATGGATCGAAGATGGGAAGCAAACACAGACACTAAAAATGTGCCGTGTAGAAAAGCGCAGACATCGCAGCCTCGCTGTGAAGTACGACACAACGTAACAAAACGTTATTTTCACGAACAAGAAGAAGAGGATGATGGTGGTGAAGAAGAAAAAGACGATAATTAATGATTATTTATTGTTTGTCTAGTTCCTTTATTAGTTCCTCGCTGCTGATACAATTTATTTGTTCTTAGTCCTTCTATTTAAGGCAAATGCTCGTTTATAATGTTCTGTTTTAGGTTCTCTGTGCTTCAAGTTAAATTATTCGCTGATTTAACACGTCAACTAAAAACTTCGCCCCCCCCCCCTCCTCCACTATGAACGAAGCAATGATCCCGTTTAGATATTTTAAAAATATTAAAGTAAACAAAGACATATATCACCAAGACCGTCCTGTAAGGCACTGTGCCTGGGACGGGTGGCAGAGGAAGACCAAAAGATATGGGAGGGCAATATAAAAGAGTGGACGGGACGGTTTATAGCTGAAACTAATACCCTGGCGAAAAATCGAGACGTATGGCGGGAACTGGTTCGACAAACAGCAATAACGGTGCCTCAACGACCTTCTAGGTTACAGGACTGATGATGATGATTAAAGTAAAAATAAATATTAGACAAAACATAGATGAAAAATTCCACAGCTTTGATATTTTAAAAATGAAGGTGGTTATGATGGAGCCATATATGATAGGATGAAACCACATCACTGGGTTTGAGGAAAGGAGTTCTTGAATGTTACGTATAACCAGTACTGACATTTGACAGCGAGTCATGGACAATCAGCAGGCAAGTACATGAATCATTGGAGGTAAAGGAAATGTGGTTTGACAGAAGGATGTTGAAAATTCCATAAACTGCAAAGAAAGCTCATAACGTGGTTCTTGAGGAGGTACAGACACAAAGACAGCTTATGGCAAAGTTCAGAACAAGGCAGTCATATTTTTTTCGGACATGTCAGACGAAGACAAGTGACAACAACTAAAAATTCACATATAATATATTAATATTAAATTTGTTGTTGTTGTGAGAGTGTTTGTCCAGTGTTTTTTCTTGTTATCGAATTTTTTACTTTTCCAGGAATTTGTGCCTCTAGTTACGACGTGCACTTAGCCCTCATCATCAGGTATCATGTCGAAAGCACCTGCTTCTTTCTTCTTTTGTCTTTTTTATCTTGCCATACGCGTCACACAGAGGCGGGATGCATATATTTATTGTTATCGCCAAGTGAGAGGCGTGTGCTGTCGTTAGGTGTAACTACCTGAGAGTGTCAGAGACACCTTCGTTCCACCGACGTCGATGTCCGCCCATTGCTCGTGGACCGGAAACTTTCATATGATATGCTCATGCTGTAGGCTGGTCATAATTCATTCTGACTATATGACCAAACCATTTGATTTGTTGTGCTCCAGTATAGTTACTACATAGGGTTTGTCTCCACTGCCTGTCTTAGTGTTGTTTCTGATTTGGACATGGATTGTCTTTCCGGCTGCACTTCTCCCACAACGCATCTCACAGCGCTGGATTTTACTTTTATATGTTTCTAGTATGGACCAAGATTGACATTGGTAGCACAATGTAGGAATAAATAGTGTATTTATCAGCCACCTCTTAGTTAAAAGAAGCACTCTAGGGTGTTTCAAAATCGGTACAATTTTATAGTGAACACTTTGTCCAAAGCAAAATTCATCAACATCATCATCCGTGCCTTTAGAAGAACATCGGTATCATCATTGCCCTTTTATAAGAATCTCGATATTTAGTCAGTTCTCCAGCCTTCTTCCATGTTCTGGTCAGAAGATCTTTGATGTCGCATATTCAGCTTCTTCTTGGTCTGCGTCTGCCTTATTTTCCAGGTACCATTCCTTTCAGTACAATCTATTGCAGTGTGGATTTGAGGGACGTCTGCCGTAACGCTGAATATCTTGTCTGTGATACTTGCCCTCCTTATATCATGTAACTTCTCTTGGTTAAGATGAGCCCTCCTTATATCATGTAACTTCTCTTGGTTAAGATGAGCCCTCCTTATATCATGTAACTTCTCTTGGTTAAGATGAGCCCTCCTTATATCATGTAACTTCTCTTGGTTAAGATGAGCCCTCCTTATATCATGTAACTTCTCTTGGTTAAGATGAGCCCTCCTTATATCATGTAACTTCTCTTGGTTAAGATGAGCCCTCCTTATATCATGTAACTTCTCTTGGTTAAGATGAGCCCTCCTTATATCATGTAACTTCTCTTGGTTAAGATGAGCCCTCCTTATATCATGTAACTTCTCTTGGTTAAGATGAGCCCTCCTTATATCATGTAACTTCTCTTGGTTAAGATGAGCCCTCCTTATATCATGTAACTTCTCTTGGTTAAGATGAGCCCTCCTTATATCATGTAACTTCTCTTGGTTAAGATGAGCCCTCCTTATATCATGTAACTTCTCTTGGTTAAGATGAGCCCTCCTTATATCATGTAACTTCTCTTGGTTAAGATGAGCCCTCCTTATATCATGTAACTTCTCTTGGTTAAGATGAGCCCTCCTTATATCATGTAACTTCTCTTGGTTAAGATGAGCCCTCCTTATATCATGTAACTTCTCTTGGTTAAGATGAGCCCTCCTTATATCATGTAACTTCTCTTGGTTAAGATGAGCCCTCCTTATATCATGTAACTTCTCTTGGTTAAGATGAGCCCTCCTTATATCATGTAACTTCTCTTGGTTAAGATGAGCCCTCCTTATATCATGTAACTTCTCTTGGTTAAGATGAGCCCTCCTTATATCATGTAACTTCTCTTGGTTAAGTTGAGCCCTCCTTATATCATGTAACTTCTCTTGGTTAAGATGAGCCCTCCTTATATCATGTAACTTCTCTTGGTTAAGATGAGCCCTCCTTATATCATGTAACTTCTCTTGGTTAAGATGAGCCCTCCTTATATCATGTAACTTCTCTTGGTTAAGATGAGCCCTCCTTATATCATGTAACTTCTCTTGGTTAAGATGAGCCCTCCTTATATCATGTAACTTCTCTTGGTTAAGATGAGCCCTCCTTATATCATGTAACTTCTCTTGGTTAAGATGAGCCCTCCTTATATCATGTAACTTCTCTTGGTTAAGATGAGCCCTCCTTATATCATGTAACTTCTCTTGGTTAAGATGAGCCCTCCTTATATCATGTAACTTCTCTTGGTTAAGATGAGCCCTCCTTATATCATGTAACTTCTCTTGGTTAAGATGAGCCCTCCTTATATCATGTAACTTCTCTTGGTTAAGATGAGCCCTCCTTATATCATGTAACTTCTCTTGGTTAAGATGAGCCCTCCTTATATCATGTAACTTCTCTTGGTTAAGACGAGCCCTCCTTATATCATGTAACTTCTCTTGGTTAAGATGAGCCCTCCTTATATCATGTAACTTCTCTTGGTTAAGATGAGCCCTCCTTATAGCATGTAACTTCTCTTGGTTAAGATGAGCCCTCCTTATATCATGTAACTTCTCTTGGTTAAGATGAGCCTTCCTTATATAATTTAACTTCTCTTGGTTAAGATGAGCCCTCCTTATATCATGTAACTTCTCTTGGTTAAGATGAGCCCTCCTTATATCATGTAACTTCTCTTGGTTAAGATGAGCTCTCCTTATATCATGTAACTTCTCTTGGTTAAGATGAGCCCTCCTTATATCATGTAACTTCTCTTGGTTAAGATGAGCCCTCCTTATATCATGTAACTTCTCTTGGTTAAGATGAGCCCTCCTTATATCATGTAACTTCTCTTGGTTAAGATGAGCCCTCCTTATATCATGTAACTTCTCTTGGTTAAGATGAGCCCTCCTTATATCATGTAACTTCTCTTGGTTAAGATGAGCCCTCCTTATATCATGTAACTTCTCTTGGTTAAGATGAGCCCTCCTTATATCATGTAACTTCTCTTGGTTAAGATGAGCCTTCCTTATATCATGTAACTTATCTTGGTTAAGATGAGCCCTCCTTATATCATGTAACTTCTCTTGGTTAAGATGAGCCCTCCTTATATCATGTAACTTCTCTTGGTTAAGATGAGCCCTCCTTATATCATGTAACTTCTCTTGGTTAAGATGAGCCCTCCTTATATCATGTAACTTCTCTTGGTTAAGATGAGCCCTCCTTATATCATGTAACTTCTCTTGGTTAAGATGAGCCCTCCTTATATCATGTAACTTCTCTTGGTTAAGATGAGCCCTCCTTATATCATGTAACTTCTCTTGGTTAAGATGAGCCCTCCTTATATCATGTAACTTCTCTTGGTTAAGATGAGCCCTCCTTATATCATGTAACTTCTCTTGGTTAAGATGAGCCCTCCTTATATCATGTAACTTCTCTTGGTTAAGATGAGCCCTCCTTATATCATGTAACTTCTCTTGGTTAAGATGAGCCCTCCTTATATCATGTAACTTCTCTTGGTTAAGATGAGCCCTCCTTATATCATGTAACTTCTCTTGGTTAAGATGAGCCCTCCTTATATCATGTAACTTCTCTTGGTTAAGATGAGCCCTCCTTATATCATGTAACTTCTCTTGGTTAAGATGAGCCCTCCTTATATCATGTAACTTCTCTTGGTTAAGATGAGCCCTCCTTATATCATGTAACTTCTCTTGGTTAAGATGAGCCCTCCTTATATCATGTAACTTCTCTTGGTTAAGATGAGCCCTCCTTATATCATGTAACTTCTCTTGGTTAAGATGAGCCCTCCTTATATCATGTAACTTCTCTTGGTTAAGATGAGCCCTCCTTATATCATGTAACTTCTCTTGGTTAAGATGAGCCCCTCCTTATATCATGTAACTTCTCTTGGTTAAGATGAGCCCTCCTTATATCATGTAACTTCTCTTGGTTAAGATGAGCCCTCCTTATATCATGTAACTTCTCTTGGTTAAGATGAGCCCTCCTTATATCATGTAACTTCTATGGTTAAGATGAGCCCTCCTTATATCATGTAACTTCTCTTGGTTAAGATGAGCCCTCCTTATATCATGTAACTTCTCTTGGTTAAGATGAGCCCTCCTTATATCATGTCACTTCTCTTGGTTAAGATGAGCCCTCCTTATATCATGTAACTTCTCTTGGTTAATATGAGCCCTCCTTATATCATGTAACTTCTCTTGTTAAGATGAGCCCTCCTTATATCATGTAACTTCTCTTGGTTAAGATGAGCCCTCCTTATATCATGTCACTTCTCTTGGTTAAGATGAGCCCTCCTTATATCATGTAACTTCTCTTGGTTAATATGAGCCCTCCTTATATCATGTAACTTCTCTTGGTTAAGATGAGCCCTCCTTATATCATGTAATTTCTCTTGGTTAAGATAAGCCCTCCTTATATCATGTAACTTCTCTTGGTTAAGATGAGCCCTCCTTATATCATGTAACTTCTCTTGGTTAAGATGAGCCCTCCTTATATCATGTAACTTCTCTTGGTTAAGATGAGCCCTCCTTATATCATGTAACTTCTCTTGGTTAAGATGAGCCCTCCTTATATCATGTAACTTCTCTTGGTTAAGATGAGCCCTCCTTATATCATGTAACTTCTCTTGGTTAATATGAGCCCTCCTTATATCATGTAACTTCTCTTGGTTAAGATGAGCCCTCCTTATATTATGTAACTTCTCTTGGTTAAGATGAGCCCTCCTTATATCATGTAACTTCTCTTGGTTAAGATGAGCCCTCCTTATATCATGTAACTTCTCTTGATTAAGATGAGCCCTCCTTATATCATATAACTTCTCTTGGTTAAGATGAGCCCTCCTTATATCATGTAACTTCTCTTGGGTAAGATGAGCCTCCTTGTATCATGTAACTTCTCTTGGTTAAGATGAGCCCTCCTTATATCATGTAACTTCTCTTGGTTAAGATGAGCCCTCCTTATATCATGTAACTTCTCTTGGTTAAGATGAGCCCTCCTTATATCATGTAACTTCTCTTGGTTAAGATGAGCCCTCCTTATATCATGTAACTTCTCTTGGTTAAGATGAGCCCTCCTTTATATCATGTAACTTCTCTTGGTTAAGATGAGCCCTCCTTATATCATGTAACTTCTCTTTGTTAAGATGAGCCCTCCTTATATCATGTAACTTCTCTTGGTTAAGATGAGCCCTCCTTATATCATGTAACTTCTCTTGGTTAAGATGAGCCCTCCTTATATCATGTAACTTCTCTTGGTTAAGATGAGCCCTCCTTATATCATGTAACTTCTCTTGGTTAAGATGAGCCCTCCTTATATCATGTCACTTCTCTTGGTTAAGATGAGCCCTCCTTATATCATGTAACTTCTCTTGGTTAAGATGAGCCCTCCTTATATCATGTAACTTCTCTTGGTTAAGATGAGCCCTCCTTATATCATGTAACTTCTCTTGGTTAAGATGAGCCCTCCTTATATCATGTAACTTCTCTTGGTTAATATGAGCCCTCCTTATATCATGTAACTTCTCTTGGTTAAGATGAGCCCTCCTTATATCATGTAACTTCTCTTGGTTAAGATGAGCCCTCCTTATATCATGTAACTTCTCTTGGTTAAGATGAGCCCTCCTTATATCATGTAACTTCTCGGTTAAGATGAGCCCTACTTATATCATGTAACTTCTCTTGGTTAAGATGAGCCCTCCTTATATCATGTAACTTCTCTTGGGTAAGATGAGCCCTCCTTATATCATGTAACTTCTCTTGGTTAAGATGAGCCCTCCTTATATCATGTAACTTCTCTTGGTTAAGATGAGCCCTCCTTATATCATGTAACTTCTCTTGTTAAGATGAGCCCTCCTTATATCATGTAACTTCTCTTGGTTAAGATGAGCCCTCCTTATATCATGTAACTTCTCTTGGTTAAGATGAGCCCTCCTTATAACATCTAACTTCTCTTGGTTAAGATGAGCCCTCCTTATATCATGTAACTTCTCTTGGTTAAGATGAGCCCTCCTTATATCATGTAACTTCTCTTGGTTAAGATGAGCCCTCCTTATATCATGTAACTTCTCTTGGTTAAGATGAGCCCTCCTTATATCATGTAACTTCTCTTGGTAAGATGAGCCCTCCTTATATCATGTAACTTCTCTTGGTTAAGATGAGCCCTCCTTATATCATGTAACTTCTCTTGGTTAAGATGAGCCCTCCTTATATCATGTAACTTCTCTTGGTTAAGATGAGCCCTCCTTATATCATGTAACTTCTCTTGGTTAAGATGAGCCCTCCTTATATCATGTAACTTCTCTTGGTTAAGATGAGCCCTCCTTATATCATGTAACTTCTCTTGGTTAAGATGAGCCCTCCTTATATCATGTAACTTCTCTTGGTTAAGATGAGCCCTCCTTATATCATGTAACTTCTCTGGTTAAGATGAGCCCCTCCTTATATCATGTAACTTCTCTTGGTTAAGATGAGCCCTCCTTATATCATGTAACTTCTCTTGGTTAAGATGAGCCCTCCTTATATCATGTAACTTCTCTTGGTTAAGATGAGCCTTCCTTATATCATGTAACTTCTCTTGGTTAAGATGAGTCCTCCTTATATCATGTAACTTCTCTTGGTTAAGATGAGCCATCCTTATATCATGTAACTTCTCTTGGTAAGATGAGCCTTCCTTATAGCATGTAACTTCTCTTGGTTAAGATGAGCCCTCCTTATATCATGTAACTTCTCTTGGTTAAGATGAGCCCTCCTTATATCATGTAACTTCTCTTGGTTAAGATGAGCCCTCCTTATATCATGTAACTTCTCTTGGTTAAGATGGAGCCCTCCTTATATCATGTAACTTCTCTTGGTTAAGATGAGCCCTCCTTATATCATGTAACTTCTCTTGGTTAAGATGAGCCTCCTTATATCATGTAACTTCTCTTGGTTAAGATGAGCCCTCCTTATATCATGTAACTTCTCTTGGTTAAGATGAGCCCTCCTTATATCATGTAACTTCTCTTGGTTAGATGAGCCCTCCTTATATCATGTAACTTCTCTTGGTTAAGATGAGCCCTCCTTATATCATGTAACTTCTCTTGGTTAAGATGAGCCCTCCTTATATCATGTAACTTCTCTTGGTTAAGATGAGCCCTCTTATATTCTGTAACTTCTCTTGGTTAAGATGAGCCCTCCTTATATCATGTAACTTCTCTTGGTTAAGATGTGCCCTCCTTATATCATGTAACTTCCTCTTGGTTAAGATGAGCCCTCCTTATATCATGTAACTTCTCTTGGTTAAGATGAGCCCTCCTTATATCATGTAACTTCTCTTGGTTAAGATGAGCCCTCCTTATATCATGTAACTTCTCTTGGTTAAGATAAGCCCTCCTTATATCATGTAACTTCTCTCGGTTAAAATGAGCCCTCCTTATATCATGTAACTTCTCTTGGTTAAGATGAGCCCTCCTTATATCATGTAACTTCTCTTGGTTAAGATGAGCCCTCCTTATATCATGTAACTTCTCTTGATTAAAATGAGCCCTCCTTATATCATGTAACTTCTCTTGATTAAAATGAGCCCTCCTTATATCATGTAACTTCTCTTGGTTAAGATGAGCCCTCCTTATATCATGTAACTTCTATTGGTTAAGATGAGCCCTCCTTATATCATGTAACTTCTCTTGGTTATAATGAGCCCTCCTTATATCATGTAACTTCTCTTGGTTAAGATGAGCCCTCCTTATATCATGTAACTTCTCTTGGTTAAGATGAGCCCTCCTTATATCATGTAACTTCTCTTGGTTAAGATGAGCCCTCCTTATATCATGTAACTTCTCTTGGTTAAGATGAGCCCTCCTTATATCATGTAACTTCTCTTGGTTAAGATGAGCCCTCCTTATATCATGTAACTTCTCTTGGTTAAGATGAGCCCTCCTTATATCATGTAACTTCTCTTGGTTAAGATGAGCCCTCCTTATATCATGTAACTTCTCTTGGTTAAGATGAGCCCTCCTTATATCATGTAACTTCTCTTGGTTAAGATGAGCCCTCCTTATATCATGTCACTTCTCTTGGTTAAGATGAGCCCTCCTTATATCATGTAACTTCTCTTGGTTAAGATGAGCCCTCCTTATATCATGTAACTTCTCTTGGTTAAGATGAGCCCTCCTTATATCATGTAACTTCTCTTGGTTAAGATGAGCCCTCCTTATATCATGTAACTTCTCTTGGTTAATATGAGCCCTCCTTATATCATGTAACTTCTCTTGGTTAAGATGAGCCCTCCTTATATCATGTAACTTCTCTTGGTTAAGATGAGCCCTCCTTATATCATGTAACTTCTCTTGGTTAGATGAGCCCTCCTTATATCATGTAACTTCTCTTGGTTAAGATGAGCCCTGACTTATATCATGTAACTTCTCTTGGTTAAGATGAGCCCTCCTTATATCATGTAACTTCTCTTGGGTAAGATGAGCCCTCCTTATATCATGTAACTTCTCTTGGTTAAGATGAGCCCTCCTTATATCATGTAACTTCTCTTGGTTAAGATGAGCCCTCCTTATATCATGTAACTTCTCTTGGTTAAGATGAGCCCTCCTTATATCATGTAACTTCTCTTGGTTAAGATGAGCCCTCCTTATATCATGTAACTTCTCTTGGTTAAGATGAGCCCTCCTTATAACATCTAACTTCTCTTGGTTAAGATGAGCCCTCCTTATATCATGTAACTTCTCTTGGTTAAGATGAGCCCTCCTTATATCATGTAACTTCTCTTGGTTAAGATGAGCCCTCCTTATATCATGTAACTTCTCTTGGTTAAGATGAGCCCTCCTTATATCATGTAACTTCTCTTGGTTAAGATAAGCCATCCTTATATCATGTAACTTCTCTCGGTTAAAATGAGCCCTCCTTATATCATGTAACTTCTCTTGGTTAAGATGAGCCCTCCTTATATCATGTAACTTCTCTTGGTTAAGATGAGCCCTCCTTATATCATGTAACTTCTCTTGATTAAAATGAGCCCTCCTTATATCATGTAACTTCTCTTGATTAAAATGAGCCCTCCTTATATCATGTAACTTCTCTTGTTAAGATGAGCCCTCCTTATATCATGTAACTTCTCTTGGTTAAGATGAGCCCTCCTTATATCATGTAACTTCTCTTGGTTAAGATGAGCCCTCCTTATATCATGTAACTTCTCTTGGTTAAGATGAGCCCTCCTTATATCATGTAACTTCTCTTGGTTAAGATGAGCCCTCCTTATATCATGTAACTTCTCTTGGTTAAGATGAGCCCTCCTTATATCATGTAACTTCTCTTGGTTAAGATGAGCCCTCCTTATATCATGTAACTTCTCTTGGTTAAGATGAGCCCTCCTTATATCATGTAACTTCTCTTGGTTAAGATGAGCCCTCCTTATATCATGTAACTTCTCTTGGTTAAGATGAGCCCTCCTTATATCATGTAACTTCTCTTGGTTAAGATGAGCCCTCCTTATATAATGTAACTTCTCTTGGTTAAGATGAGCCCTCCTTATATCATGTAACTTCTCTTGGTTAAGATGAGCCCTCCTTATATCATGTAACTTCTCTTGGTTAAGATGAGCCCTCCTTATATCATGTAACTTCTCTTGGTTAAGATGAGCCCTCCTTATATCATGTAACTTCTATTGGTTAAGATGAGCCCTCCTTATATCATGTAACTTCTCTTGGTTATAATGAGCCCTCCTTATATCATGTAACTTCTCTTGGTTAAGATGAGCCCTCCTTATAACATCTAACTTCTCTTGGTTAAGATGAGCCCTCCTTATATCATGTAACTTCTCTGGTTAAGATGAGCCCTCCTTATATCATGTAACTTCTCTTGGTTAAGATGAGCCCTCTTATATCATGTAACTTCTCTTGGTTAAGATGAGCCCTCCTTATATCATGTAACTTCTCTTGGTTAAGATGAGCCCTCCTTATATCATGTAACTTCTCTTGGTTAAGATGAGCCCTCCTTATATCATGTAACTTCTCTTGGTTAAGATGAGCCCTCCTTATATCATGTAACTTCTCTTGGTTAAGATGAGCCCTCCTTATATCATGTAACTTCTCTTGGTTAAGATGAGCCCCTCCTTATATCATGTAACTTCTCTTGGTTAAGATGAGCCCTCCTTATATCATGTACCTTCTCTTGGTTAAGATGAGCCCTCCTTATATCATGTAACTTCTCTTGGTTAAGATGAGCCCTCCTTATATCATGTAACTTCTCTTGGTTAAGATGAGCCCTCCTTATATCATGTAACTTCTCTTGGTTAGATGAGCCCTCCTTATATCATGTAACTTCTCTTGGTTAAGATGAGCCCTCCTTATATCATGTAACTTCTCTTGGTTAAGATGAGCCTTCCTTATATCATGTAACTTCTCTTGGTTAAGATGAGTCCTCCTTATATCATGTAACTTCTCTTGGTTAAGATGAGCCATCCTTATATCATGTAACTTCTCTTGGTTAAGATGAGCCCTCCTTATATCATGTAACTTCTCTTGGTTAAGATGAGCCCTCCTTATATCATGTAACTTCTCTTGGTTAAGATGAGCCCTCCTTATATCATGTAACTTCTCTTGGTTAAGATGAGCCCTCCTTATATCATGTAACTTCTCTTGGTTAAGATGAGCCCTCCTTATATCATGTAACTTCTCTTGGTTAAGATGAGCCTTCCTTATATCATGTAACTTCTCTTTGTTAAGATGAGCCCTCCTTATATCATGTAACTTCTCTTGGTTAAGATGAGCCCTATTTATATCATGTAACTTCTCTTGGTTAACATGAGCCCTCCTTATATCATGTAACTTCTCTTGGTTAAGATGAGCCCTCCTTATATCATGTAACTTCTCTTGGTTAAGATGAGCCCTCCTATATCATGTAACTTCTCTTGGTTAAGATGAGCCCTCCTTATATCATGTAACTTCTCTTGGTTAAGATGAGCCCTCCTTATATCATGTAACTTCTCTTGGTTAAGATGAGCCCTCCTTATATCATGTAACTTCTCTTGGTTAAGATGAGCCCTCCTTATATCATGTAACTTCTCTTGGTTAAGATGAGCCCTCCTTATATCATGTAACTTCTCTTGGTTAAGATGAGCCCTCCTTATATCATGTAACTTCTCTTGGTTAAGATGAGCCCTCCTTATATCATGTAACTTCTCTTGGTTAAGATGAGCCCTCCTTATATCATGTAACTTCTCTTGGTTAAGATGAGTTTCCTTATATCATGTAACTTCTCTTGGTTAAGATGAGCCCTCCTTATATCATGTAACTTCTCTTGGTTTAAGATGAGCCATCCTTATATCATGTAACTTCTCTTGGTTAAGATGAGCCTTCCTTATAGCATGTAACTTCTCTTGGTTAAGATGAGCCCTCCTTATATCATGTAACTTCTCTTGGTTAAGATGAGCCCACTTTATATCATGTAACTTCTCTTGTTAAGATGAGCCCTCCTTATATCATGTAACTTCTCTTGGTTAAGATGAGCCCTCCTTATATCATGTAACTTCTCTTGGTTAAGATGAGCCCTCCTTATATCATGTAACTTCTCTTGGTTAAGATGAGCCCTCCTTATATCATGTAACTTCTCTTGGTTAAGATGAGCCCTCCTTATATCATGTAACTTCTCTTGGTTAAGATGAGCCCTCCTTATATCATGTAACTTCTCTTGGTTAAGATGAGCCCTCCTTATATCATGTAACTTCTCTTGGTTAAGATGAGCCCTCCTTATATCATGTAACTTCTCTTGGTTAAGATGAGCCCTCCTTATATCATGTAACTTCTCTGGTTAAGATGAGCCCTCCTTATATCATGTAACTTCTCTTGGTTAAGATGAGCCCTCCTTATATCATGTAACTTCTCTTGGTTAAGATGAGCCCTCCTTATATCATGTAACTTCTCTTGGTTAAGATGAGCCCTCCTTATATCATGTAACTTCTCTTGGTTAAGATGAGCCCTCCTTATATCATGTAACTTCTCTTGGTTAAGATGAGCCCCTACTTATATCATGTAACTTCTCTGGTTAAGATGAGCCCTCCTTATATCATGTAACTTCTCTTGGTTACGATGAGCCCTCCTTATATCATGTAACTTCTCTTGGTTAAGATGAGCCCTCCTTATATCATGTAACTTCTCTTGGTTAAGATGAGCCCTCCTTATATCATGTAACTTCTCTTGGTTAAGATGAGCCCTCCTTATATCATGTAACTTCTCTGGTTAAGATGAGCCCTCCTTATATCATGTAACTTCTCTTGGTTAAGATGAGCCCTCCTTATATCATGTAACTTCTCTTGGTTAAGATGAGCCCTCCTTATATCATGTAACTTCTCTTGGTTAAGATGAGCCCTCCTTATATCATGTAACTTCTCTTGGTTAAGATGAGCCCTCCTTATATCATGTAACTTCTCTTGGTTAAGATGAGCCCTCCTTATATCATGTAACTTCTCTTGGTTAAGATGAGCCTCCTTATATCATGTAACTTCTCTTTGTTAAGATGAGCCCTCCTTATATATGTAACTTCTCTTGGTTAAGATGAGCCCTATTTATATCATGTAACTTCTCTTGGTTAAGATGAGCCCTCCTTATATCATGTAACTTCTCTTGGTTAAGATGAGCCCTCCTTATATCATGTAACTTCTCTTGGTTAAGATGAGCCCTCCTTATATCATGTAACTTCTCTTGGTTAAGATGAGCCTCCTTATATCATGTAACTTCTCTTGGTTAAGATGAGCCCTCCTTATATCATGTAACTTCTCTTGGTTAAGATGAGCCCTCCTTATATCATGTAACTTCTCTTGGTTAAGATGAGCCCTCCTTATATCATGTAACTTCTTTGGTTAAGATGAGCCCTCCTTATATCATGTAACTTCTCTTGGTTAAGATGAGCCCTCCTTATATCATGTAACTTCTCTTGGTTAAGATGAGCCCTCCTTATATCATGTAACTTCTCTTGGTTAAGATTGAGCCCTCCTTATATCATGTAACTTCTCTTGGTTAAGATGAGCCTTCCTTATATCATGTAACTTCTCTTGGTTAAGATGAGCCTCCTTATAACATCTAACTTCTCTTGGTTAAGATGAGCCCTCCTTATATCATGTAACTTCTCTTGGTTAAGATGAGCCCTCCTTATATCATGTAACTTCTCTTGGTTAAGATGAGCCCTCCTTATATCATGTAACTTCTCTTGGTTAAGATGAGCCCTCCTTATATCATGTAACTTCTCTTGGTTAAGATGAGCCCTCCTTATATCATGTAACTTCTCTTGGTTAAGATGAGCCCTCCTTATATCATGTAACTTCTCTTGGTTAAGATGAGCCTCCTTATATCATGTAACTTCTCTTGGTTAAGATGAGCCCTCCTTATATCATGTAACTTCTCTTGGTTAAGATGAGCCCTCCTTATATCATGTAACTTCTCTTGGTTAAGATGAGCCCTCCTTATATCATGTAACTTCTCTTGGTTAAGATGAGCCCTCCTTATATCATGTAACTTCTCTTGGTTAAGATGAGCCCTCCTTATATCATGTAACTTCTCTTGGTTAAGATGAGCCCTCCTTATATCATGTAACTTCTCTTGGTTAAGATGAGCCCTCCTTATATCATGTAACTTCTCTTGGTTAAGATGAGCCCTCCTTATATCATGTAACTTCTCTTGGTTAAGATGAGCCTTCCTTATATCATGTAACTTCTCTTGGTTAAGATGAGTCCTCCTTATATCATGTAACTTCTCTTGGTTAAGATGAGCCATCCTTATATCATGTAACTTCTCTTGGTTAAGATGAGCCCTCCTTATATCATGTAACTTCTCTTGGTTAAGATGAGCCCTCCTTATATCATGTAACTTCTCTTGGTTAAGATGAGCCCTCCTTATATCATGTAACTTCTCTTGGTTAAGATGAGCCCTCCTTATATCATGTAACTTCTCTTGGTTAAGATGAGCCCTCTTATATCATGTAACTTCTCTTGTTAAGATGAGCCTTCCTTATATCATGTAACTTCTCTTTGTTAAGATGAGCCCTCCTTATATCATGTAACTTCTCTTGGTTAAGATGAGCCCTATTTATATCATGTAACTTCTCTTGGTTAAGATGAGCCCTCCTTATATCATGTAACTTCTCTTGGTTAAGATGAGCCTCCTTATATCATGTAACTTCTCTTGGTTAAGATGAGCCCTCCTTATATCATGTAACTTCTCTTGGTTAGATGAGCCCTCTTATATCATGTAACTTCTCTTGGTTAAGATGAGCCCTCCTTATATCATGTAACTTCTCTTGGTTAAGATGAGCCCTCCTTATATCATGTAACTTCTCTTGGTTAAGATGAGCCCTCCTTATATCATGTAACTTCTCTTGTTTAAGATGAGCCCTCCTTATATCATGTAACTTCTCTTGGTTAAGATGAGCCCTCCTTATATCATGTAACTTCTCTTGGTTAAGATGAGCCCTCCTTATATCATGTAACTTCTCTTGGTTAAGATGAGCCCTCCTTATATCATGTAACTTCTCTTGGTTAAGATGAGCTTTCCTTATATCATGTAACTTCTCTTGGTTAAGATGAGCCCTCCTTATATCATGTAACTTCTCTTGGTTAAGATGAGCCCTCCTTATATCATGTAACTTCTCTTGGTTAAGATGAGCCTTCCTTATAGCATGTAACTTCTCTTGGTTAAGATGAGCCCTCCTTATATCATGTAACTTCTCTTGGTTAAGATGAGCCCACTTTATATCATGTAACTTCTCTTGGTTAAGATGAGCCCTCCTTATATCATGTAACTTCTCTTGGTTAAGATGAGCCCTCCTTATATCATGTAACTTCTCTTGGTTAAGATGAGCCCTCCTTATATCATGTAACTTCTCTTGGTTAAGATGAGCCTTCCTTATATCATGTAACTTCTCTTGGTTAAGATGAGCCCTCCTATATCATGTAACTTCTCTTGGTTAAGATGAGCCCTCCTTATATCATGTAACTTCTCTTGGTTAAGATGAGCCCTCCTTATATCATGTAACTTCTCTTGGTTAAGATGAGCCCTCCTTATATCATGTAACTTCTCTTGGTTAGATGAGCCCTCCTTATATCATGTAACTTCTCTTGGTTAAGATGAGCCCTCCTTATATCATGTAACTTCTCTTGGTTTAAGATGAGCCCTCCTTATATCATGTAACTTCTCTTGGTTAAGATGAGCCCTCCTTATATCATGTAACTTCTCTTGGTTAAGATGAGCCCTCCTTATATCATGTAACTTCTCTTGGTTAAGATGAGCCCTCCTTATATCATGTAACTTCTCTTGGTTAAGATGAGCCCTCCTTATATCATGTAACTTCTCTTGGTTAAGATGAGCCCTCCTTATATCATGTAACTTCTCTTGGTTAAGATGAGCCCTCCTTATATCATGTAACTTCTCTTGGTTAAGATGAGCCCTCCTTATATCATGTAACTTCTCTTTGTTAAGATGAGCCCTCCTTATATCATGTAACTTCTCTTGGTTAAGATGAGCCCTCCTTATATCATGTAACTTCTCTTGGTTAAGATGAGCCCTCCTTATATCATGTAACTTCTCTTGGTTAAGTGAGCCCTCCTTATATCATGTAACTTCTCTGGTTAAGATGAGCCCTCCTTATATCATGTAACTTCTCTTGGTTAAGATGAGCCCTCCTTATATCATGTAACTTCTCTTGGTTAAGATGAGCCCTCCTTATATCATGTAACTTCTCTTGGTTAGATGAGCCCTCCTTATATCATGTAACTTCTCTTGGTTAAGATGAGCCCTCCTTATATCATGTAACTTCTCTTGGTTAAGATGAGCCCTCCTTATATCATGTAACTTCTCTTGGTTAAGATGAGCCCTCCTTATATCATGTAACTTCTCTTGGTTAAGATGAGCCCTCCTTATATCATGTAACTTCTCTTGGTTAAGATGAGCCCTCCTTATATCATGTAACTTCTCTTGGTTAAGATGAGCCCTTCCTTATATCATGTAACTTCTCTTGGTTAAGATGAGCCCTCCTTATATCATGTAACTTCTCTTGGTTAAGATGAGCCCTCCTTATATCATGTAACTTCTCTTGGTTAAGATGAGCCCTCCTTTTATCATGTAACTTCTCTTGGTTAAGATGAGCCCTCCTTATATCATGTAACTTCTCTTGGTTAAGATGGCCCTCCTTATATCATGTAACTTCTCTTGGTTAAGATGAGCCCTCCTTATATCATGTAACTTCTCTTGGTTAAGATGAGCCCTCCTTAATCATGTAACTTCTCTTGGTTAAGATGAGCCCTCCTTATATCATGTAACTTCTCTTGGTTAAGATGAGCCCTCCTTATATCATGTAACTTCTCTTGGTTAAGATGAGCCCTCCTTATATCATGTAACTTCTCTTGGTTAAGATGAGCCCTCCTTATATCATGTAACTTCTCTTGGTTAAGATGAGCCACTCCTTATATCATGTAACTTCTCTTGGTTAAGATGAGCCCTCCTTATATCATGTAACTTCTCTTGGTTAAGATGAGCCCTCCTTATATCATGTAACTTCTCTTGGTTAAGATGAGCCCTCCTTATATCATGTAACTTCTCTGGTTAAGATGAGCCCTCCTTATATCATGTAACTTCTCTTGGTTAAGATGAGCCCTCCTTATATCATGTAACTTCTCTTGGTTAAGATGAGCCCTCCTTATATCATGTAACTTCTCTTGGTTAAGATGAGCCCTCCTTATATCATGTAACTTCTCTTGGTTAAGATGAGCCCTCCTTATATCATGTAACTTCTCTTGGTTAAGATGAGCCCTCCTTATATCATGTAACTTCTCTTGGTTAAGATGAGCCCTCCTTATATCATGTAACTTCTCTTGGTTAAGATGAGCCCTCCTTATATCATGTAACTTCTCTTGGTTAAGATGAGCCCTCCTTATATCATGTAACTTCTCTTGGTTAAGATGAGCCCTCCTTATATCATGTAACTTCTCTTGGTTAAGATGAGCCCTCCTTATATCATGTAACTTCTCTTGGTTAAGATGAGCCTCCTTATATCATGTAACTTCTCTTGGTTAAGATGAGCCCTCCTTATATCATGTAACTTCTCTTGGTTAAGATGAGCCCTCCTTATATCATGTAACTTCTCTTGGTTAAGATGAGCCCTCCTTATATCATGTAACTTCTCTTGGTTAAGATGAGCCCTCCTTATATCATGTAACTTCTCTTGGTTAAGATGAGCCCTCTTATATCATGTAACTTCTCTTGGTTAAGATGAGCCCTCCTTATATCATGTAACTTCTCTTGGTTAAGATGAGCCCTCCTTATATCATGTAACTTCTCTTGGTTAAGATGAGCCCTCCTTATATCATGTAACTTCTCTTGGTTAAGATGAGCCTCCCTTATATCATGTAACTTCTCTTGGTTAAGATGAGCCTCCTTATATCATGTAACTTCTCTTGGTTAAGATGAGCCCTCCTTATATCATGTAACTTCTCTTGGTTAAGATGAGCCCTCCTTATATCATGTAACTTCTCTTGGTTAAGATGAGCCCTCCTTATATCATGTAACTTCTCTTGGTTAAGATGAGCCCTCCTTATATCATGTAACTTCTCTTGGTTAAGATGAGCCCTCCTTATATCATGTAACTTCTCTTGGTTAAGATGAGCCCTCCTTATATCATGTAACTTCTCTTGGTTAAGATGAGCCCTCCTTATATCATGTAACTTCTCTTGGTTAAGATGAGCCCTCCTTATATCATGTAACTTCTCTTGGTTAAGATGAGCCCTCCTTATATCATGTAACTTCTCTTGGTTAAGATGAGCCCTCCCTTATATCATGTAACTTCTCTTGGTTAAGATGAGCCCTCCTTATATCATGTAACCTTCTCTTGGTTAGATGAGCCCTCCTTATATCATGTAACTTCTCTTGGTTAAGATGAGCCCTCCTTATATCATGTAACTTCTCTTGGTTAAGATGAGCCCTCCTTATATCATGTAACTTCTCTTGGTTAAGATGAGCCCTCCTTATATCATGTAACTTCTCTTGGTTAAGATGAGCCCTCCTTATATCATGTAACTTCTCTTGGTTAAGATGAGCCCTCCTTATATCATGTAACTTCTCTTGGTAAGATGAGCCCTCCTTATATCATGTAACTTCTCTTGGTTAAGATGAGCCCTCCTTATATCATGTAACTTCTCTTGGTTAAGATGAGCCCTCCTTATATCATGTAACTTCTCTTGGTTAAGATGAGCCCTCCTTATATCATGTAACTTCTCTTGGTTAAGATGAGCCCTCCTTATATCATGTAACTTCTCTTGGTTAAGATGAGCCTCCTTATATCATGTAACTTCTCTTGTTAAGATGAGCCCTCCTTATATCATGTAACTTCTCTTGGTTAAGATGAGCCCTCCTTATATCATGTAACTTCTCTTGGTTAAGATGAGCCCTCCTTATATCATGTAACTTCTCTTGGTTAAGATGAGCCCTCCTTATATCATGTAACTTCTCTTGGTTAAGATGAGCCCTCCTTATATCATGTAACTTCTCTTGGTTAAGATGAGCCTCCTTATATCATGTAACTTCTCTTGGTTAAGATGAGCCCCTCCTTATATCATGTAACTTCTCTTGGTTAAGATGAGCCCTCCTTATATCATGTAACTTCTCTTGGTTAAGATGAGCCCTCCTTATATCATGTAACTTCTCTTGGTTAAGATGAGCCCTCCTTATATCATGTAACTTCTCCTTGGTTAAGATGAGCCCTCCTTATATCATGTAACTTCTCTTGGTTAAGATGAGCCCTCCTTATATCATGTAACTTCTCTTGGTTAAGATGAGCCCTCCTTATATCATGTAACTTCTCTTGGTTAAGATGAGCCCTCCTTATATCATGTAACTTCTCTTGGTTAAGATGAGCCCTCCTTATATCATGTAACTTCTCTTGGTTAAGATGAGCCCTCCTTATATCATGTAACTTCTCTTGGTTAAGATGAGCCCTCCTTATATCATGTAACTTCTCTTGGTTAAGATGAGCCCTCCTTATATCATGTAACTTCTCTTGGTTAAGATGAGCCCTCCTTATATCATGTAACTTCTCTTGGTTAAGATGAGCCTCCTTATATCATGTAACTTCTCTTGGTTAAGATGAGCCCTCCTTATATCATGTAACTTCTCTTGGGTTAAGATGAGCCCTCCCTTATATCATGTAACTTCTCTTGGTTAAGATGAGCCCTCCTTATATCATGTAACTTCTCTTGGTTAAGATGAGCCTCCTTATATCATGTAACTTCTCTTGGTTAAGATGAGCCATCCTTATATCATGTAACTTCTCTGGTTAAGATGAGCCCTCCTTATATCATGTAACTTCTCTTGGTAAGATGAGCCCTCCTTATATCATGTAACTTCTCTTGGTTAAGATGAGCCCTCCTTATATCATGTAACTTCTCTTGGTTAAGATGAGCCCTCCTTATATCATGTAACTCTCTTGGTAAGATGAGCCTCCTTATATCATGTAACTTCTCTTGGTTAAGATGAGCCCTCCTTATATCATGTAACTTCTCTTGGTTAAGATGAGCCCTCCTTATATCATGTAACTTCTCTTGGTTAAGATGAGCCCTCCTTATATCATGTAACTTCTCTTGGTTAAGATGAGCCTCCTTATATCATGTAACTTCTCTTGGTTAAGATGAGCCCTCCTTATATCAGTAACTTCTCTTGGTTAAGATGAGCCCTCCTTATATCATGTAACTTCTCTTGGTTAAGATGAGCCCTCCTTATATCATGTAACTTCTCTTGGTTAAGATGAGCCCTCCTTATATCATGTAACTTCTCTTGGTTAAGATGAGCCCTCCTTATATCATGTAACTTCTCTTGGTTAAGATGAGCCCTCCTTATATCATGTAACTTCTCTGGTTAAGATGAGCCTCCTTATATCATGTAACTTCTCTTGGTTAAGATGAGCCCTCCTTATATCATGTAACTTCTCTTGGTTAAGATGAGCCCTCCTTATATCATGTAACTTCTCTTGGTTAAGATGAGCCCTCCTTATATCATGTAACTTCTCTTGGTTAAGATGAGCCCTCCTTATATCATGTAACTTCTCTTGTTAAGATGAGCCCTCCTTATATCATGTAACTTCTCTTGGTTAAGATGAGCCCTCCTTATATCATGTAACTTCTCTTGGTTAAGATGAGCCCTCCTTATATCATGTAACTTCTCTTGGTTAAGATGAGCCCTCCTTATATCATGTAACTTCTCTTGGTTAAGATGAGCCCTCCTTATATCATGTAACTTCTCTTGGTTAAGATGAGCCTCTCCTTATATCATGTAACTTCTCTTGGTTAAGATGAGACCCTCCTTATATCATGTAACTTCTCTTGGTTAAGATGAGCCCTCCTTATATCATGTAACTTCTCTTGGTTAAGATGAGCCCTCCTTATATCATGTAACTTCTCTTGGTTAAGATGAGCCCTCCTTATATCATGTAACTTCTCTTGGTTAAGATGAGCCCTCCTTATATCATGTAACTTCTCTTGGTTAAGATGAGCCCTCCTTATATCATGTAACTTCTCTTGGTTAAGATGAGCCCTCCTTATTTCATGTAACTTCTCTTGGTTAAGATGAGCCCTCCTTATATCATGTAACTTCTCTTGGTTAAGATGAGCCCTCCTTATATCATGTAACTTCTCTTGGTTAAGATGAGCCCTCCTTATATCATGTAACTTCTCTTGGTTAAGATGAGCCCTCCTTATATCATGTAACTTCTCTTGGTTAAGATGAGCCCTCCTTATATCATGTAACTTCTCTTGGTTAAGATGAGCCCTCCTTATATCATGTAACTTCTCTTGGTTAAGATGAGCCTCCTTATATCATGTAACTTCTCTTGGTTAAGATGAGCCCTTACTTATATCATGTAACTTCTCTTGGTTAAGATGAGCCTCCTTATATCATGTAACTTCTCTTGGTTAAGATGAGCCCTCCTTATATCATGTAACTTCTCTTGGTTAAGATGAGCCCTCCTTATATCATGTAACTTCTCTTGGTTAAGATGAGCCCTCCTTATATCATGTAACTTCTCTTGGTTAAGATGAGCCCTCCTTATATCATGTAAACTTCTCTTGGTTAAGATGAGCCCTCCTTATATCATGTAACTTCTCTTGGTTAGATGAGCCCTCCTTATATCATGTAACTTCTCTTGGTTAAGATGAGCCCTCCTTATATCATGTAACTTCTCTTGGTTAAGATGAGCCCTCCTTATATCATGTAACTTCTCTGGTTAAGATGAGCCCTCTTATATCATGTAACTTCTCTTGGTTAAGATGAGCCCTCCTTATATCATGTAACTTCTCTTGGTTAAGATGAGCCCTCCTTATATCATGTAACTTCTCTTGGTTAAGATGAGCCCTCCTTATATCATGTAACTTCTCTTGGTTAAGATGAGCCTCCTTATATCATGTAACTTCTCTTGGTTAAGATGAGCCCTCCTTATATCATGTAACTTCTCTGGTTAAGATGAGCCCTCCTTATATCATGTAACTTCTCTTGGTTAAGATGAGCCCTCCTATATCATGTAACTTCTCTTGGTTAAGATGAGCCCTCCTTATATCATGTAACTTCTCTTGGGTTAAGATGAGCCCTCCTTATATCATGTAACTTCTCTTGGTTAAGATGAGCCCTCCTTATATCATGTAACTTCTCTTGGTTAAGATGAGCCCTCCTTATATCATGTAACTTCTCTTGGTTAAGAGAAGCCCTCCTTATATCATGTAACTTCTCTTGGTTAAGATGAGCCCTCCTTATATCATGTAACTTCTCTTGGTTAAGATGAGCCCTCCTTATATCATGTAACCTTCTCTTGGTTAAGATGAGCCCTCCTTATATCATGTAACTTCTCTTGGTTAAGATGAGCCCTCCTTATATCATGTAACTTCTCTTGGTTAAGATGAGCCCTCCTTATATCATGTAACTTCTCTTGGTTAAGATGAGCCCTCCTTATATCATGTAACTTCTCTTGGTTAAGATGAGCCCTCCTTATATCATGTAACTTCTCTTGGTTAAGATGAGCCCTCCTTATATCATGTAACTTCTCTTGGTTAAGATGAGCCCTCCTTATATCATGTAACTTCTCTTGGTTAAGATGAGCCCTCCTTATATCATGTAACTTCTCTTGGTTAAGATGAGCCCTCCTTATATCATGTAACTTCTCTGGTTAAGATGAGCCCTCCTTATATCATGTAACTTCCTCTTGGTTAAGATGAGCCCCTCCTTATATCATGTAACCTTCTCTTGGTTAAGATGAGCCCTCCTTATATCATGTAACTTCTCTTGGTTAAGATGAGCCTTCCTTATATCATGTAACTTCTCTTTGTTAAGATGAGCCCTCCTTATATTATGTAACTTCTCTTGGTTAAGATGAGCCCTATTTATATCATGTAAACTTCCTCTTGGTTAAGCTGAGCCCTCCTTATATCATGTAACTTCTCTTGGTTAAGATGAGCCCTCCTTATATCATGCTAACTTCCTCTTTGGTTAAGATGAGCCCTCCTTATAATGCTATGTAACTTCTCTTGGTTAAGATGAGCCCTCCTTATATAATGTAACTTCTCTTGGTTAGATGAGCCCTCCTTATATCATGT